>JBBPOF010000617.1:0-19849 GCA_038091315.1 Porphyrellus cyaneotinctus | reverse complement strand
CTGCATTCAACGGGGCTGTGACAGTGCTCTCTCCCTGTCTTCGAAGGTCTCTTCCCTGACAAACATGATCCTTGCATCCGACGTGTCCTCTTTTGTCTCTGTGAATGGCATGCTTTAGCCAAACTTCGCATGCATACGGATGATTCCCTGGCTTTACTGCAGCAGTCATTATGTTGCCTGGCTGATCAGCTTTGCATTTTCCAACAGGACGTCTGTATGCAAGTCCACACTTTTGAATTACCGAAGGAGGCTGCACGCCAGCAGAGGAGGGAACTGGCTGAAATGAAGGCTGGTCACTGAAAGAATGATCCCCGTTCAGCCTCACTTCTGAAGTCCTTCCATCTGGACACGTATAAATTCCATGCTCTGGGTGACTATGTCCAAATGGTGAAGACATTCGGAATGATGGACTCGTACACTACACAGATTGTAAGTCAACATTATGTTGATTTGTCCTTTGCGGAATGACACATTGTCAGGGCGAGCTTGCGCACTGGCAGATCAAGAGAATGTATGCAAACTCGAATAAGAAGAATGTCAGCCAACAATTAGCCACTCAAGAATGTCGTCAGACTCTCCTGAGGTGTCAACGTGGAGATGAGTTTTTACACTGGATGGATGAGATCGACAGCTCAGTGATGTTGCATCATTCAATGGCAAGGTATCCTCGAAAGGACAACATTTGGAGTCTACCGCAGTTTCTTAATGATCACAAGAATGACCCTGCTGTCAAAGTGAGTGAAATGCTGTGTTGTGGGCCTGCTGCTTATTTGCTCATGTTGGACACGAATAACTAGCCCGATTTTATGGCTTGCCTCAAAGATCACTTACTGTCGAGACTCCACCACTTGGATTTTGATGGGGACGAGCAGTCATTCAACCCAGAGGAACAAAATGACCTACGTTTGCTGAACCCTGATTGCCTCATCATGTCCAAGTTTGTGGCGTTCAACTACACAAGTTATGACATTCGTAGAAATCATGACTTAGTTCAGACCGACCGCCACTCTTTCCTCATGACCATGTTGAGGGAAGACAAACCTGACTGTCACCCCTTTTGGTATTGTCAGCTACTCAGGGCATTCCGTGTGGATGTCTGCTTCTGTCCTGGAGGAGTTAGTGGCTCATGTGAGACCTTGGAGGTACTCTGGGTCCGTTGGCTAGGGACGAAACCTGATTATGAGTGGGGCTTCAAGCACTGTGCCCTTCCGAAGATCGGGTTTGTTCCAGATGAGGGTGATAGCCCACCTTTCGGCTTCTTGGATCCATCTCTAGTGATCCGAGCCTGTCATCTGATTCCCTGTTTCGCTGATGGTCGTACTGATGGTTTATTGCGAAGCGGTCCTTCAGTGGCCAGGCCACAAGACAAAACTGATGATTGGGCCAGCTATTATGTTAACATGTGAGTCTCCTTGATTTGATACGGTTGAGCCCCTGAGCACAACATACACATGCAGTTTTGTGGACCGAGACATGTTTGCGCGATTTGCAGGTCTTGGTGTGGGTCATGACACCATGCAGATGACAAGACAGGTATATGGACTTCATATTGCTGATGATGACAGCTCGACTTTGGACAATGAAGAGTTGAGCAATGAAGGGGTGTTATATGATCGACCTGCAAGACAAGTGACACAATCAGGGGGTGAGGAGGATGTGGACATGGAGAAGGTGGACAAAGAAGTGGATGAAGACGAGGAAGGTGAGGAAGATGACGAAGACGACAACGACGACAATGATGATGATGATGACAATGACAATGACAATGAAGATGCTAAAGAAAGTGAGAGAGACTCGGAAGGATGGGAGGACTGTGAGTTTGATGCATACTTCTAGTTCTCACCACTGACAATTATTTTCGTGACTCAATATGGCCAGGACTCAGGACTCAGCATGGCCTCTGTACACGGTTGCTAGACATACTTTGTGTAATGCTACAAAATGCGCTGATAACCCACAGCATCTGTTTGTAAATCCCCTGCAATGCTGTGAGGGTTGTGAAGGCCCTAGATAGACGAAGATGGGTGCGGGGGAGTTGTCACATTGTTGCATCGCCATTCAGTGTGCGTGGTCATTGTCTGGTCATTGTCAGGGGGGCGCTACGTGGAGCGGTGAGAGGATGTGGTGATCTGTGGTACACGCACCATCACCATCACTGTCGCTGTCACCGTGCAGGGAACTGCATGGGTACCAGTGGCGGGTCGCGGGCAGCAATACCATACCAGCGGCACCAGTAAGGGTACCCAGTGCAAATGGGAAGTGGTAGGGGAAATAAATGAAGTTTGATGACCGTCATGCACTCTCAATCGCCGACAGCCCATGGCAGTCATCACACGCTGTTTTTCGTGTGGGAGGGGGGGGGGGTGAGGGAAAGGCATGCGTCGTCGTTGTCATCGGTGGGGGAGAGTGAGGGCGTGCGCTGCATGCATGGCAAGGTGAGGAAGGGACGTCATTGTCGCCATCGTGGCACAAGGGGGAGAAAGAGGGAGGAGAGGCGAGGGTGCGTCATCATGGTCGACGTGTTTCAGTGACACAGGTGGTGCCACCATGCCGTCATCATCGTTGATGTGACGATGCAGTGGTGGTGGTGGTGGTGGCACAGCGATATCATGGTTGACATGCTTGCATGGTGACGGTGGATACAGCGTGGCATTATCGTCGTCGTCATCGACATGGGGGGCGCGGTGGTCGTCGTGGTCATCTCATCCATGTGTGAGGTGGTGGTACACTCACCGCTGTGGGCGTTAAAAGATGAGGGAGTGGGCGAGTGGAGTGGAGAGGCCTTGTTCAGGGCGGGGGTACGGTAGTGGCACTGACATGGCACCGACCTCATTGCCAAGACAGTGGTAGTAGTATGGTGGTGGCATGACGTTGTTGTTGTTGTCATGCAGTCATTGATTGAGGTGTGCATGGCGGCGTCGTTGTCATTGTTGCTGTCTGGGTGGTGGTGGTAGTGTTGATGGTTGAACGTTGAGCACTAAGCGACGGCGATGGCAATACTTGTGCCATGAAGACCCAGCATGACTCATGGGAATGGCTGGGATGCTGCCCATGCAGTTCCCACGGACAATGCAATCTTTCAGTCACGCTGAGAGGGTTGTGAAGGCCTTAGGTACTCTACCGATTTGATACCATATGATAGAGCTTGACAAGCTCTCCTCCAATGCTATAAAAATGCCTGTTGTTGCAAAGCCCTTATAAGATCTGGTGTGAATGCTATATTATGATACAACCTTACCAAGCTCAATCTTTCTTGTCAAATCACAACTCAGGAGCCAGCCAGATTGTGCTTCGTTGGAAACACCATATCAGCCGATCACAACATGATCACGCCTTATAAGACCTTGCACAGGTATGTCAGAGCTGTGACATGTTGTCAGCATTGCATGGTCCATAATAAGAAATAAGGCTAGGGGTGCAGTCCTGATGTGGTCGATAGACAGACTGGTACAATTCATTGGCCTAAAGCTTATATCCAGCGTCAGTTTCTCGAACATTTTGAGCAGGATCTCTTGCAAGCAAAGTGGAATAGTGTTCTGTCATTTTCAGATTGCCTGAAATTCACCCAGCTAATTTATGCTGCTTGTATTGACAAGGGCAGTGCACTACATCCCGTGCTATCTAAAATGAATCATACTCATATGACCTAGCACACCACCACGGTTTTTTACTGTACCACAGTTTTCCATCACGAAAGTAGAGAAAAAAAAGGCAATGTGGCAACTCAATGCGATCCACTTGATGTCTAGATCAGATCACTGGCAAACACACTGACATCAGTTGATGCATCAGACATAACCAAATATGACCTATGCGTTGTTCAGAGGCATCTCGTCGATCTGTGTGTTGTAGAATTCTACTGCCACTGTTAGTCCCATGTGACAACAAATTCAACCATTGTACTCACGTTCAATGTCTCTCAGCATCCTCACGTCCTCAGTCGTCACAAAGTAGATGGCAACACCCTTTCATCCAAATCGTCCACCACGTCCGATACGGTGAATATAGTTCCCCAGGTTGGTTGGCAGATCATAGTTGATCACAAGCGACACTTGCTGCATGTCAATACCACGCGCCAGCAAATCCATTGTAATGAGCACATGAGACGACCCGGACCGGAACTCCTTCATCAGAACCTCCCACTGTTTCTGCTCCATATCACCATGCTGCTCAAGGATCCTGTCAGCTAAAACAAAGATGCACCATCACCGTGTTCGTCTGGTCCACGTACCATCGCAGATGCCGTGAGTTCCTGTGAGTGCATCTTCTCTGTCAACCAGTCCACCTTCTGCCTCATGTTACAGAAAATGACAGCCTGGGTAATCGTCACCGTCTCATAAAGATCATAGAGTGCATCTAATTTCCACTCTTCTTTTTCAACTGCAATGTAGAATTGCTTGATACCTTCAAGCGTTGACTCGTCCTGCTTCACGAGAATGCACACCAGATCACGCATGAATTTCTTCGTTACCTCCAACACGTCCACCGGCATCATCGCAGACAGCATCACAACCTGTGTGTCCTGAGGTAAGAGCTGGAAAACCTGAAAAACCTGATCCTTGAAATCCTGGGACAACATCTCGTTTGCCTCATCGAGACAGAACATCTTGATAGTGTCCATCCGGAGCACTCTTCGGTTGATCATGTCAAACACACGTCCAGGCGTGCCCACGACAATATGAACGCCCTCTTGTAACTTGGCCATATCCTCGCATATGCTCATTCCACCGACGCAAGCATGGCATTTGATGTTCATATAGTCACCAAGTGCGATCACGACTTTTTGAATTTGCTGTGCAAGTTCGCAGATGGGGGCAAGGATGAGGGCTTGATAACCCTTGATGGACATGTCAAGCTGTTGAAGGATGGAGATGGAGAAAGTGGCAGTCTTGCCAGTCCCAGAGTGAGCTTAGGTGATGACATTGTGCCCTTTGACCATGGGCATGATCGCATGTTGTTGGATGGCCGAAGGTCATTCAAAACCTTTTGACAGTGCAGTTCAACTCAATGCACTGATGCTGCAAGGAAAGAAACAGAGATGGAGCTTACCCATAGGCATAGATACCACAGAGAAGTTCTGGCTTGAGATCCATGTTATTAAAACTGATGGGAGGGTGATCAGAACAAGCAAGGCAAGATCTGGAGAAAAGCCATGCACTTGTTGATGACTTGGTCCCAGTTGGACTTGATCTCAGCTTCACCGACATCTTGAAGCTGTTCTGTTCTAGATACATGAGAAAGCGTGTGAGCCTATGAAACCACAAAAATATGTGATCGTGAACGTACAGTGCCATGATTGTACTCTGTGTTCGTTGTCCAAGTGCTGACCTCATCGTTTCATATGTCGACATGTGGTCAGGAAAGAGAAAAAAGTGCTAGTGGGTGTCAGTTTGGTCGAAACTCGTTTTTTGATCTTGTGTCTCTTCACACTTGGGAAATGCTGCCTGCGATGGCAGAAACCTATGGTGTAAAGGTTCTAGATTTCTTGCTCATGTCTTCCTCATGTTAGTCTAGCCTCTGACATCATGCCTCATGTAAAGTAGTATATAAGTCATGATAATCGAGAAAACTTACAATGGCTGTGCCGTACGTCTTGTAAGTGAGGTTAGGTCGGGGAATCCCGGATCGCTTCTCAGCTGCCACGAATGGCAAGTCTGCCCCTGTGCACGTTGAGTTGAGCCTGAGTGCGAGCGTCTGACTGGCACGCCGGCCACACCACGGGATACCTCGAGCACAAGCAGGTCGGGGTACCATGTGGCTGTGCACAGGAAGAAGAAAAAATAAAATAATAAAAGAAAGAAAAGAAGTGTGTGTGAAGCACAGACACAGAAATTTGAAGGGAATTCTGAGCGATTGCGAAGAGATGACAACACCCAGATCGAGTGAACACAAAGAACAAGGGAGCATTGCGCATCGTTGTGCACTGAGTTGCTGGGTAGCCTGTTCATGTACCAGAACGTCCCGAGGGGGCATCCAGAGCTGAGTCGCGCAGCCAATCATGCACAAGACTTACAAGACTTTATGATGCCAGCCAATCAGTAGTGTTCATTTTCCTGTAAGTTTTTCTGAGATAAATACTTTATCAATTAAACTGCACTTTACAGGCACTTTACATGTTGTTGCACGCACTACTCTGCAATGACTTGTCCATTCTGCTCCATTTCTTCTCCCCGCATTCACCCACATGTAAGTCATTGCTTCTGCATATTTTTTTCTATGTACAAGCTCTGTGGACTGCACACCACAGTCACATTATTCTGCTGCTCCACCCTTGATGGAAGTAGAAGGAACCCCAAATCATGTGCATCTCCTAGCCAATCATGTCCCATGTCACTCATAAGTTTTTTGAGATAAGTAGCTTCAGTTTCATTTGTATTTCCTTAGTCTTGGAATATTCATTCATTGGTCTTTGTATTGTCTCACTTTGAGTCACCATTGGTTGAGTCCCTGACATTATTCCAAGACTATTCTCCAACCTCAACTCCTCCATTCTACTATTCTATCACTGCCTTTGATGTTGTTCTCTTCAAGTGCATCTCTGTTCTCTCTCCTCAGACAACCATACCTGGATCCTAGGGTTAAGGGATATCTGTTGGTGTACATTACACACCCCCACAAACCATGGGATCTTCAGGTTGCATAAGATGATAGTCTGCCATATAAATAAGGATAATGTTGCTCCACCTATAGTGTACTAGGGCTGTTTTTGTGTGCAGAAGCACAAGTGTAGCAGGGATCCGATAACCCGACCGGTTCACATGATCACTGGACTTACATCATGTTGTTTCGCTTGATATATCAAGCTGCCATAGCCAGGTGTATCTGCTTCCACCATCTTGACATCACACCATTCAAGACCTTAGCAACATTCTTGTATTTCTTATGAACTCCAGCAATTGAACTATCATCCATGGTGGTGATTGATTGAGACTTGGACACAACTTATACCAGAGCCCTATGCTTAGCGAAGTACTCTCTGGGTCAATAGTCATAATCCAGTTGGTTGTGATCTCTCATGTTTGATAGAATGATTGTTCCTCATTATATTCCAGCTATCAGCCTTTGTGTTACCTGCTCATTTTGAGCTAGGATAAGGGCAACACTACCCTCCATTCAATCCCACACATGGTCATTCCTCTTCAGTTTGACAAAGCAATATGTCAACTTTCAATATGTCCCAACTTACCACATCCCTCCCAACCACACCAAAGAAAGCTGACATCATGGCGGAATATTTCCAAGCCATGGAACAATAGATGACACTTTGTAAATCCAATCCCCAGCTTGCTGGATCACTGCCATCCCCACCTCACAAATTCACTGCCTCATCCCCTACTCCTACTCATGTTTGCCCTACCCTTGCTCATCTTCCTGCTTTTACCACACACCGATTCCCACAACAAGCACAATCACCTGACTCTCATCCAAGAGTAATGTCTCCACTTCAAGGATGAACCCATCAATAATGAACTGATTCTCCTGCTCCAGTTCCACTTCAGATTCTGGAACCAATCAAAAGACATGATGAGCCTACTGGAGGAATAGGCAAGTCTATGGTCACCAAACCAGACATGTTCAATGGCAACAAAAAGAAATTCCTCCAATGGTGGCAAACTGTTTACCTCTATCTTGCTTGATATGACTGTACCCCAAGTGAGATGCAACAGATAATGATCACCCTCAACTTTATGAGGGGTGACAATGCAGCTGGACAATTTGTGGACTTGTACATGCAAAAATATACAATTGGTGAACACTTGTTTATCATGTTTGCAGATCTTTTGGCAGACACATTCATGCCCAAGAAATATCAGAGGGAAGCAGAGCAGCAGTTGCTCTCCCTTAAACAAGGACAAAAAGAAACCGTTGAAGACTTCTTCACATGGATGCATCAGTTGGCACTTGATGCCAAATATGAAGAAGAGACCCATGCCCACACTCTCATCTGAGTAATGAGGCATGGAATCAAAAATGAAGTAGTTGAATACATTGAATGGGGATATCTGATATTATTTATAGAAGATGATGTTGAGGCCTGGGAAACTGCCTTGACACAAGCTGAGATGATCCTTTGGGAGATCGCTGCTCAGAAGAAAGGAACAAATGCCCCTACCTACAATTGATGGCAGACTTACAACAATCAACCTCATCAAGCCACCACTCCTGTGGCTGCATCTGGAATGCAAGCCAAACAATAAGAAGTCCACCTGAATCAAGTTGGAATGTTTGGTGGACAAGGTGTCTCTATGGACATCTCAAAGGCAAGAGCCAACAGATGGTGTTTCCAATGTGGCAAGCCATGGCCATGTCAAGAACATTTCCAACCTCATGCCAGACAAGTAAGGACTATGGAGTTCCATGGTCAAAAGATAGAGTGGATGACTGGTGAGGATCTTGCTGAGAAAATCACCATGATTGAGAAGGAGATAAAGGAGAAGAAGGAGAAGGGTTTTCCCAAAGGACAGTAGATAGGTCAACTACATGTCCTAAAGATGTCGTTTCATTCAATAAATATTCTTGTTTACCCATTGATGAAATGACTGAGACCACTAGTGCAACATTCACCATTAATTTGGTGGATATTATGACATCTGAACAATCCCCTATTCTGCTCTCTCAACAAAGTTTAGATGTTCACCAAATGTGCCCTACCTTGTCTCTGACTGAAATCTAGGATCTTCTCCCCAATCCATCAAAGAAAATCCTGCAAAGGAAAGTGTGATCTTGTGCTGCAAGCCCTATCAGGGAAGTGCAACAATCAGTGGCAGGTCCTGCAGGTCATTCTTCAGATACATGACAGGAAGCACATTCAAGTGCTGCATGCCCAAAGTCACAGCATTTGACATGGTTGAACACTGTTGATCTGTGGTCTGTCGAATGAATCAAATGAGTTGTATGTGACACAGATGACAGTTGTGCTACCAAGCATTTATGGTCCTTTGTTCATGATACTCGTGTGACAGAGGTGACTTCTTCTTTGCTTCATCAAATGTGGGTTATGGATGATGAAGAGGCTTATGTTACTTTGTGTGAATTGCAAAACAAGAACAAGCCAAAAATTGTTCACTGAAAGCAGTCTAAGGATTCCCTCAAGGTCAAGATCACAATCAAAAAGGGGGATGGTTCTGATCTGAACACAATTGCACTCATAGACTCAGGATGTAGTGGATCATCCATGGACGATCACTTTGTAAAAGAACATAACTTAGTTACATACAATTTACTCCATCCAATTCTGGTCTACAACACTAATGGAATGCTCAACAATGGAGGATCAATCAATGGATTCATAGTTGTAGAGTTATATACATATGTATTAAAGATCATTCAGAGCGATTGGCTCTGGCAGTGACTCATCTGAGTACACATTCAATATTTCTTAGACACAATTGGCTACAAATCCATAATCCTCAGATCAATTGGCAGAAACAAACAGTTGAACTTACCTGCTGAGATGATCATATTCCTGAGTTGATTCCAACAGAAGATGAAGATGAGGATGAGGAAAACAAATCTGAAGAAGAACGACTCTTCTGAGTAGATATTGAATCCTATGTAAGGACATTAGCTACAGATTTAGCAGCAGTGGCAGGAATAAAAAAGCAAGAACACACCTTTAAAGATGTTGTGCCAGAACATTACCATGAATATAAAGATGTGTTTGCAAAAGAAATTTTCAATGAATTACTGCTGCAATGATCTTGGAATCATGCTGTCAAATTACTATTCAGAGATCACATGATTGATTGTAAAATGTATAATCTCATGTTAGACAAACAAAAAGAGTTAGATGACTTCCTCAAAGAAAATCTGAAATCAGGATGCATCCAACCCTCCAAGTCTCCCTTTGCATCCACTTTCTTCTTTGTAAAAAAGAAGGATGGATAATTATAACCAGTGCAAGATTATCAAAAATTGCTATCCTTTACCACTCATCTCTGAACTGATTGACAAGCTAAAAAACTCGAAATATTATGTATACTAAGCTTGATGTTTGATGGAGATACAACAACATATGAATGAAAGAAGGAGACAAATGGAAAGCTGCATTCTATACCAATCACGGAGTATTTGAACCACTTGTAATGTTCTTTGGTCTTACCAATTCACCTGCCACCTTTCAAACCATGATGAATCATCTATTCCAAGACCTTATCAATCAAGAAAAGGTAATAGTATATATGGATGATATCATGATCTTTACCAAAACATTGGAAGAAACATTGACAAATTGTATGAGAAGTGCTTGAAATCATGCAACAAAATAAATTGTTTCTGAAACACATGAAGTGTGAGTTTGAACAAACCAAAACAGAATACCTAGACTTAGTTATCGGATATAATTCAATCAAAATAGATCTGATCAAAGTTAAAGGTGTTCTCAATTGGCCAATATCTAAAACATGCAAGGAACTTCATGGATTTCATGGATTTCATGATTTCTATTGGAGGTTTATCAAAGACATTTCAAAAATTGCCTGACCCCTTAACACCTTCACTTCTGAGAAACAGGAATTTATCTGGACAATCAAATGCCAACAAGCTTTCAATTTGTTGAAAGAAACAATCACCTCCACCCCCATTTTGGCCATGCCATCCAATAATGGATCATTTCGTGTTGAAACAGATGGTTCTAGTATAGGCCTTGGTGCTGTACTTTCCCAAAAACAAGATGAAAAATGGTGACCTATTGCTTTCATTTCAAAATTGTTATCTGATGCAGAATGGAATTATCATGCAGCAGACCTTGAAATGGCCACTATTATTTTTGCCTTACAAGGGTGGCAACATTACCTGTTGGATGTGGCTCAACCATTTGAGATACTCACAGACCATAAAAATCTTGAGTTTTTCTACAGACCTTAGGATTTGTCTCACCAACAAGCTTGATGTGAACAATTATTTCAGGAATATCATTTCACCATCACTCATCATTCTGGCAAGACTAACCCCATGGATCCTCTGTCCTGGAGGCCAGACTTTGAAAGGGGGGTGGATGACAATAAGCAACACATTCTATTACCATCAAATTTCTTCACTGACTCATTGAAGATTGAGGGAGCTGCTGTGCACTCTATTGGATTGATGCACTTAAAGGGTTGAAAAAAGAAGATTTACTATGGTCTAAAGATGAGGGAGTAACATACTGGAGAAATCTTTTATATATCCCAATGAAACTCGAATTGTGAGAAAAAATAATAATATAAAATCATGATCATCCTCTTGCAGGACATCCAGGGATTTGTTGAACTTGTGATCTAATCATGCAAAAATATTATTGGCCAACCATTCACAAAGATGTTGAAAGATATGTCAAAGGATGTAATAAATGCCAAAAGACAAAAGCAATTACACAAACCCATTGAACCCCTCCCCAACCAAATGAGATCCCACAAGCTCCATGGAAGATCATCTCTATAGATATCATAGGCCCACTTCCCAAATCTAAAGGAAAAAATGCAGTGTTAATGATAGTAGACCAATTCTCAAAGATGATTCACCTATTTCCTATTACTACTGAAATAACCTCCAAAGGAGTTTATATTCCAAGATCATGTCTTTAAACTCCATGGAACCCCACAAAAAGTGATATCAGATTGAGGGCCACAATTTGTGTTATCATTTATGAAAGACCTATTGTTAAGAACACAGACACTAGTCTCCAGTATGGGAATCCTATCTAGCTGCTGGGAATGGCCTTGAGTAGGTCTCGCACAATGACATCGAAGTGCGGAGGGAAGTCTCATAGAAGAACGCTGCCAACTACGGAAGGGGTCTCACTCAGACGGGGCCGAGTGGTACTAGAAACTAGCATATTAAGCATAGAACTAGATGGAGAATACAAGTACAGGCAGCTAGGTATATATAGGGATGAGCAGAGTACGAAATGGGAATGAGAGATCCCATTTTGGGAGGTGCTGTCTGTCCACGACAAAAAGAGAAAGGTTACATAACCACAACACAGAGGGAATGGACCATAGTGAAAAGAGATGGATGCAGCATAAGAAGTTAGAAAGGAAATATGGCTGTGTCACCACGACCAAAAGAAGATGGACCATACTGCTTTGGGAATGGACCTAGACAAATTGAGAATAGAGGTTAACATAATAGGGAATGGGCCGCGCGTGCAGTTCCATACACCGTCTAGAAAGGAAATGGTGGAAACTGAATGAAGTCTGGAAAATGAAAGGACTTGTCGTCGGCATCTATAGGGTTGGGGGTGGATAGGGGTAACGCGGATGGGGCGAACGAAGGGAAAATTGTAACACCTATATGCTCTCTTATGAATCAGAGGAAATCTGTCTACTGCATTTCATCCACAAACCAATGGACAGACAGAATGATACAATGTGTTAACACAGAGACTAGTCTCCAGTGTGGTCCTGGTTTCATTGCTGGGAACAACAACAAGCAGGTCTTGTATCCAAAGACATTGGTGAATGGAAAGGAAATCTTACAGTAGATGCATCTAACTGTGGAGGAATGGGTCTCACTCAGATGGGGCTGAGTGGTACTAGAAACTAGGCTGTATAGCATAGAACTAGATGGGGAACTATAGTACATGCAGTGAGGTACAGCGACTCCAAAAACTGTTCCAATAACTAACTCCAAACCAGGGTGTGAAGCACCCTGCAATCATCTGTGGGAATTACACCTCACTTTGGTAAGACCAAACAAAGTACAAACCCTTGGCTACAAACTGGTCCCTGGGTCATGTGATTTGGCTCAGAGGCTGTGGAGATATGCCTATTTTAAATTAGAAACACCATTGGAACAGTTTTTGGAGTCACTGTATATAAAGGGATGAGTGGAGTATAAAATGGGAGCGAGAGATCCCATTTTAGGAGGTGCTGTCTGACCACAACAAATTAAAAAAGATTAAGTAAGCCATGACAAAAAGGGAGTGGATGCAGCTCCAGAAGTCAGAAAGAAAATAAGACTGCATCACCATGACTGAAAGAGAATGGATGTTAACATAATAGAGAATGGGCCATGTGTGTGGATCCATATGCCATCTAGAAAGGAAATGGTGGAAACTGAATGAAGTCAGGAAAATGAAAGGGCATGTCTTCGGGATCCATAAGGGGTGGGGCAGATAGGGGTAACATGAATGGAGTGAACAAGGAGAAATTGTAACATTCATTACCCCCTTCGTACTCCTGAGGTACCACCTCAGAATGTCCCAGAACTTCCACTATCATCACTATCTCCTCCTGAGAGAAGTCCAGTAGGGGTGAACCATCTGGAAGGAGCAGAGAAGGGACAAGTCCATCCAGGTTCATTGCACTCATAGAGGGAGTGGCTGATGGTACTGCAGTTAGGGCAGCATCGCATAGGGCAATGGTGCTGAGCATGTCCAGGGGAGAAGACCTCACATTGAGGACACTGGTATTGGGGACAGTTGAGATGGATGTGGGACAGGGATTGACAATGGTAACAAAGCTGTTGGCAGCAATGGCATCGAGGAGGTGGGACAGGGAGTCTGTTGGGAATGGAGTCTATGGGGATGGGTGGGCTAGGGATGGATGGGATGGGCATTCCAGGGTGAGAACCAGAAGGTCTTCAGTCACCAATAGTTTCCACAAGAGATCCATCATGGCAAGATCCAGTGTGGAAAATGAAGCATGGCCCAGAGGACTCTGAGGATGAGGAGTTGGGCAACATCAGAAAAGAAAGAATGGGAGAGGCCAAGCAAGCAGCACAAAGATCATATTTCCTGCAAGAGACTTATATACTGTGAGCTATAATTCACCGTTTTCTATCATGCAAACGTGTGTCATGATGTCCAAACCTTGCATCCACAACACACTATGCATCCACCACACCTCAAAAGGGAGCTCCACTGCATACTCTCGTTTGCTGCAGCCAATGGTGATTAATTCGATCTTAGGATAGGAACCATCCATCCATTCGTCCTTGGTGAGTCCATAACCCAATAGGATAATCCCTTGTTCTTGAGTTTCTTGGAGGGCTAATCTGAATACTTTGAATGCTTGAGCAGTATGAAAGGATAACATTGTCAATGGCACATTGACAGCAGCATGCCTGGTGTGCCCACGCTGCTCAGCCATAATCTTGGCTTCCAGATCAATGCCATCACCTGAGTGGCTGGCAATGCCTGGACTCTCAGGCTCTGCATAAATGCCATGTTGGATGGCAGAGAGGAACCACATATCCTATGTAAAATGATGTATTCAAGTTAACCAACATAACGGAAATACATGACTAACATGACATACCAACAGCGATTGATTGTGCCCTTGCTTTGAGATTGGGTGGTAGTTCCAGTCATGCTGAAACTGTTGACAGTCGTTATCCAGCTGCCCAAGGAAAAGATAATGTAATAGCCACAAATAGTGTGGATTGCCAACATCAAGCCCATGGATGTCCTTGAGACAGATAAGAAAAGCCTTCCACTGACACACAAAGTTGATACCAGTATCCACCCAAAGCCTTTCAATGTGAGAATTTTGTATCGATCACCCCCACAAGAAGGAGGATTGGTTGGGACCACAGTGTTGGATCATCCAAACAGCAACATCTATATTCTCACCACCACAATCCCCATGAACATGTGAAGGAGTTCCATAAGTTTCAATGGCGGTGCAGAAAATATCGAGTACTGTTTGTGCACAGTTGTCTATGTTGGCTTGTAGGCCAACCACCTAGTGATGTGAACAAAAATACAAACACAAAAAAGAGTACACACCATTCAACAAAATCCATCAATCATACTGTGAATGACAATACCCCATCAGATCAACTTGTGATGGCCATCAATATGCCACACATAGTTCAACTGGGGGGCTTCATACACCTGCCATTTGATTGCCATTTGATAGTGAATGAGCCAGCCAAGTGGGTTGATGTGTTGCATAGACAGTCAAATGTGAGCCCTTTGTACATGTATCCCGTAAGATTTCAAAAAGGCGATGATAAATCACAAACCAGCATTTGGACGGTTGCATTTGTAATAATGAATAAGGGCTTCAAGTTCTTGGTCCATAATACTAGAATACCATTTGGATAAGCCATTCATCTGTAGATGATGGCGCAGTGTGTTCCGATGCACACCCAGAGTTTGTGCAAGAGTTTGTAATGGGATGCGGCGAAATGACAACATTGCATCTGCTAGCCATTTGGTGTCAAATTTCAGACATGGGCAACCACGATCATATGGGCCAGGCAGCTCAGACATGACAGGGACAATGTGAATGAGGTTCGCTGTGGAATCCCTATGGAGTAATTACTAGTGAATTGTTGAACATGCAAACTAAAAAAGGGAATGCTTACTGTCTGGATGTGGAGAGTGCAAGATTCTCAAGTGAGCGCAGCAGTTCATCAAATGTACTTGCACATGTTGTCGTTCAATTGGTGTCTCCCACCTCGTGGTGGAGTGCCTCGAGTAACGGCACCATTTGCTGGCTAATCTGATCAGCATGAATTTGAATATGAAGTGGGTCACTGTCTTCTTGTCATAATAACCCTGCTGCATGCTGATAGGCATCCTGAAGGATTTCATGAGCACAGCAGATGTCAGGACTCCAGTAATCTCAGGCTGGAAGTGGAGGAAGGGTTTGACCTGGATGCCACTGGTGGTCTAGCCCAGCCATAGTCAGATAAATTTGATGACTGGAACTATTGAGTCTGTAGGCATTGTCAGAAAAACTGAGACTCACGAGTGTTGGTTGACATGGCTGGTGGCAGACCTATCCCAGTTTGGAAATTCAAACGATAGCCTAGCATGGTGGCTGTGCCTGCACTATGGACGTTTGCTCATCTCTGCAGAGGGTCCTTATCTCCCTTTTCAATACTTGTATTTGGGTCCCTTGACTTCTCACTGCTCCCCCTGATACCTCAGGCTGTCAGCCATTCCAGGCAATCATACACCTCTGACTTGGAGTCAACCAACCACCTGTTGTCTCACACTCAGCACTGGTACCATCACCTTTCGACCATGTCACTGTCTGCTCCCTGAGAGTGTCACCCAGAATTTTATTTCATGGATGGGACAGTCACATTTCTGGTTTGTGTCATTTTCTTCTAATTCAGAGTGATGGCCCAGGCGCTGACCATTAGTAACACCCACAGGCTCCAGAGCAAACCCGTGGAACACTCTATCAGTTGTATCCTGGCCTTCTCACACTACGTTCTTCAGTACTGGACTCAGTACTTTCACTACCTCAGGCTCTGAGTCAAACAAATGCCATCACCACAGCTGTTGAGGGAAGCTGTGACAAGAACCCCATTGTTCTTCGTGGTATCATCTGACATGAATTCGACTACCTTTTGACCTTTTTATTTGGTGGGTGAGTGCCATTTTTGATCATTTCCTGGGTAAGTAACCATGAATAGTAATCTGATATTACAAGTAGCTATGCTGGTGAGGAACACCATCAAGAGTTTCTGTTCGCTGTCCTCAAGCTATCAGCTTTCTTCAAGATCAACCATGGATATCAGTACACCATTGCTGAACTCACACGTCTGTTGCCACTCAAGACGTCCCTCAAACTGCAGCTTGGCCATTTGTATCGTGTGGACCACTGGGTCAAACCAGCCTTCCAAGATATGATGGCTCAATCACTGTCGTCTATATCTCATACTGAGGCTCAGCACATGGGACTGGATTACTTTTACATCCTCAGCCACACCAAAGCAGTGGAGGAAGAGAATTACTGGGCTATTGCGTACATTGAGCCCAGTCTCATACAGCCATGTGGTTGTAAAACTCCATTGCAATGTACTGCTGTATGGAAGAATGAATGGTGGAACAGCATCGCACGGCAGTTGCTGCATCCTGAAACCCTATGTCATGGTGACAAACTTTTGGAACTGTTGGACAAGACAGCCATTCCTGGCCTTTGTGACTTATGCAAGGAGGCCACACTTTGTCATATAAAGGATTCTGATGCACTCAAGATTGATGTAGTATTGCAGGATATTGTGGTCTTAGAGGTGATGGAAGTTCAGACAGATGAGCACATCCAGAGATACAGTTGATATGCTCATAATGCATATGCTAGTAATGCATTTCTGTCATATTGCATCATGTTTTCGGGGGTCCCAAGTTGGGCGCAGCCAAAATAAGTGAATTTTTGCATATTGCATATGCATTAGTGGTCTGGATGTCGATATACATCATGATGGAGCCTGGAGTGTGTGAATCACTGCATCAGATGCATGACTTGAAAATTTTACACCAATGGGAACCCTCCCAAGAGTCCATGCCATAATCGTTCATGCAAAATGGAAGCCCCGTGATAAACCCACCAATCACTGGCAGCCACCAGGAAAATGACAGAAACATGTTGGAGATACACCAGCAACCTCTGCCAAGCCACCACAGCAGACATCACAACAGAATCTGACTCTTGCAAACTGGCTCTTGGTCTATGCTTATGTTGATGGGCACCCAGACACTTCCCAGGCAGCCATTGTGGAGCACTTCCAAACTCATTGGGAAGGCCCTCTTAACTTCAATCAATCAACCTTATCTCATAAACTGTGAGAGCATCCAAAAATGGAGGCTCGCATCAATGACAATCCCACAGTCTTGTCATCCAAGAGACCTTGAGTTGTTACCTGGCCAGATGTCAAACATGGCCTTATACTTTGGGTGAGGGATATGGAGCAGAGAGGCAAGACAGTCTCTGGTCCAATGCTGAAGGAGAAGCAAAAGAGATTTGAGGACAAATTTCAGATTCCTAAGGCTGAGAGACTGTCTGGAGACAGTTGAATGCAGTCTTTCTGTAAGACCTACACAAAGGCAGGAATCAGCTCACATGAGGCAGACCACTCTGCTTGAGCATGGTACAGTTGACTCTGTCATAACCCATACTGTTCGGGATAGGCCTTGGAGTATGGGTTATGATGGAGTATGGAATTTAAGTGAAGGTGAACGTGGATGGATGAATATTGTTCAAAATTGTGTTATACATATATAGACTGTTATAGTGGAAAAAAACAACTACTTATGTGCAGAATAGCTTGTAATTTTCATATTGTTCAGGTGTTTCATATCCGAGTCAAGAAACCTTGTCTGTTGTGCAAGTGAGCCTAGCAGTGACTCCAACTTTCGCATGAATGGTCCATCAAGCTCACTAATATATTCTTTCACCACCAGCCCAGCTTGGAGTGCCTCCTTGCAGGCATGTGTAGGCTTGAAGGACTCATCTTCTACATCATCTGAGGCACCACCTCCAGCCATTCTTTCCCACGCCATTTTTGCACCCATCACCACATCGTAGATGTCTTGATCAGTTGCTTGGAATATGTGGTGAGTCTCTTCAACTGGGTTAAGAAGCTTCTCGATGGCCATTCAGTTCGAGTGCTGAAGTACCCCAGTCACTTCTAGATCATCCAAGGCCTGGGTTACTTCATTCTCAGCTTGTGTGATGGGGTCTAGTGTGTCATTGGGATAGAGTAGAGTTGAAATGGGGACAGATGGGGTGGTGGTGGGTAACAAGTCAAACTCAGAAAGGATGCTGGCTTTTTGCCAGCAGTTTCGGATTGTTGTCATGTCGACATCACTTCAACATGTTTCATAGGGTGAGAAGTATTGGCTTTGGGTCAGACCTGCCATCTTGGCCATGGTAAAAATAGCTATTACATGATGGAACTTCCTCATAGAGCATAATTCCCATGCTGACAAATAGGTTATGACCTCCAAAAATGTATGGGTTATGTTGTACAGCAGAGATATGGGTTATGGGACCTAAATTCCTGCATACCAACTTGGGATGCCACAAAATGTATGGGCTACTACAGAGTATGGGTTATACCCTGTATGGATTATTACAGAGTTGACTGTATAGCTTGTCATACATAGTGCTATCACTGGTGTTACATGACACTGCATGTCACACTTTGTCATGCATCACCGTCTTGCATATCCATAATGATGCATTAGGATTTGGTGGGTCCCAACATTATGCATTATGAGCATATCAACTGTACATAGGTACTGGTTTGGCTTGATTTAATTACATTTCATGCATTCATTCCACTTGTATTATCTACTCGTCATGATAGCCGCCAGAGTAGTGCACTCCCACTCAGAGAAGTAGCGCTCCCACCTGATAAAGTAGCGCTCCCTGTTGAAAGGACAAGCACAAGACACAGCCCTTTCGCGACGGATTGACAGACGGATCGTCAGATTGACAGACTGAGGCACGGACAGACATTATTGTATGTCTTTATCCTTTCTGTTTTATTTCTCGACACAAACACATTGTTCATGCCAATTAAGTCGACATCATGACCTATACCCATACTGTACTCTTCGTTTCGCCTCAATACTTTTATTACGACCAACTTAGGATATAAACCAATCCTGTATGGCGATATTCCTCAGTTTGTTGTTCCTGCACAATGACTGAGGTGAGCCACTTTGTATGTTGTACCTACTCAAGCTGACGAGCACGCAAAGTCCACTGTCCCTCGATAGGTGATTATACCAATTTAGTTCGTTGTTCCTGCACGAGGACTGAGTCCGCTGTCCCTCGATAGCCGTCGTGCTGTCGTTCTAGATCCCACTCGTAATCTCTATAGGTTATGAGCCCTGGTGTTTCTACACCTGCACAACAACTACTCACCGACACCACCATGTCGACAGGCATTCCAATTGCTACTGACGTGCTTCCATCCAGTGTCCCTAAACTTGATGTAAAGGGAACCAACTGGGCCATCTTTGCTTTTCGTTTCCAGGTTGCTGTCGAGGCCAAATCCCTGTGGGGCCACTTTGATGGGACATCAACACTGCCTCTGATCAGCAACCCTCCAACCCCAGAAGAAACCGAAGCTCAGAAGCAATGGTACAAGAATGAGGGTATGGCAAAACATTTGCTTA
>JBBPOF010000616.1:0-19879 GCA_038091315.1 Porphyrellus cyaneotinctus | reverse complement strand
ACCTGGGTCGTCGCATGCCTGGCTCAATACAGGCGCATCAGAGGCAATACCTTCATCCAGCTCCTCGGGAGCACTGACGCCCAGCTTCAATTTCCCAACGCTCAATTCACCATTCTATCCACCGCAGAGCGGCGCTCAGGAAGCCCCTCCATCATCTTCTGTCCAACCCATCTCGGTTCCGTCCCAGTATTTTGGTGCTATCCAAGAGAACCCCGTTTCAGTGCGTTCATATCCACCATTACAACAATCATACAGTTCCAGTTCAACTTCTACCATCGCCCCATACCAGCAACAGGCGAGGTCCATTTCCCTCGCGCACCCTTCCGGTCAACCTGTTTCTTCTTACCCTCACGCTCACTCGACTACCACACCACCCCCCGCTGGATCAGGGGGAGACTCTTCGCAAGCGAGATACTGGTCACGGGAGAGATAGAACGCCTAGAAGAGGACAGTGTTATCGCCATACAAGTAGATTTTTGGGACTGGACAGCCACACTCTGATCCCCTCACTGAGCATTCTATGTCTTGGATTCTTTTGCTGCTATCGTCGCATTGTCGTCGCGTCCTCATCGCTCATGCTCTGCTCGCCTTCCTGCATTTTTTAAAAAAACTGCATCTGCATATAATTTTGCCCGTGATCGTACTGTAGTTATTCGTGCTTCACGGAGTTGTTTGTCTGCTCGATCGTGAGGCCTTCCTAACGAGGCGTCAGCGATCAAGCTATCGGGTTCGAACATGGGTGACAATCAGGGCTGAGACATGCAATACTTCAACGCTCGGTGTAGTCCCTCCTCCATGGAGGACGAGGAGTACACATACACACTCCCCCTCTATCGCCCGGTCCCTTGAGGTTCGAGACCCACCACTGCTTCTTCGGCCTCATCGCTAAGATTAAAAAGTCGCGGTTGGTGTGGTAATTCGTGATCATGCGAACTAGGCCTCGGGGTCGAGTGGGTGCACAGACGTGGGCACAAAAGGGGCCGTGCACAATGTATCGACACGAGGCGAGTGAAATATCGCATTACTATCCTGGGCAGTCACGAAATACCGAGGCCGCGGGGGGGGGACCACGCCCTGCGCACGAAGGCGTACATGGAGACGATGCTCGGGGGAGAAACACGGTATCTTCTCTAATCCACGGTAGATGACCCGTTTAACGTGACGTCTGGTAAAAGTCCGCGGCTAGAAGATGCGTCAGATTCGAAGCGATAAAAATAAAGGATTGTCGCACACACTCGTTAATTTTTCACCTTCTCGCTTTCCAATCGGGGGGAGAGGGGAATGCCTTTCGACAGCCCTGGGACAGTCAACATGCGAGAACGTTCACAATAGAGTTGTCATGATCCGGGTCTGGGTGCTGTGTCGGCTTGGCCCTCGTCATCAATGGATTTGTAAGTTGCATGCGACGAGGCGGTGGTGTTCCTTGTCCCCCTGCGGTGAAATCGGATGGGGAATGCGAGCTGCGCTGGCGCCTGCACGTAACAGTGAGCGACGTGGGTACCGAGACGAAAGGAAGTGGCTCGTACTTTTTTGTCCAATGATCCGAAGCCAGTAGGCGTCGACCAGCTCACCGGACAGCGAAAATCATGCTGCAAAGCTGTCCTGTGCTGTTGCCGAACGGTAACAACACGATGACAAGCCTCGAGCATCGGGACGCTTGGGACAGTGAGCCGGTCAAGAATCGTGCCGCTTTCCGTTGTTTTTTTCTGACGCCGGGACCCCGTTGCTTTCAAGTTCGTGTGACAAGGCCGGGAGATTCGTACGCAGGAAATGATTAGAGGGGATAATACAACGCTGGACGGCATCACTCGCGCCACGAATAAGTAACTGGATATGCTGCCCTGGATCTAATAACATAAGACGACGCAACAGGTATATGGGTAACGATATCTACCTTGCGGTGCGGAGGACGGAGGACGGAACTAGTTGTAAGCAGGCGGGTACAGGTCCTCGGGGCCCTAGCACTCGCGCTAAGGAATGAGCTGAGGTGGCTGACGGGTTTGGGAAAAAAAACAAGCCTTGGGGAGGGCGAAAGGGGGCCGTGCCGCCGTGGCTAGCATTCGGTTTCGCGGACATTTCCGTGTCTGCGTGTTTCTGAATCAACTGACCAAACGCCTGAGGTACCTTCCTGAGTCAGCGGGGGTCACGAGAGCAAATGGGGTCGGAGTCAGTCATGAGGCTTCCATGTGTGGACAATTGAATCAATGTGCACTACTCCTGTCGACAAGAAGGGGAAAAAAATTGCTGATAGCTGATGTTGGGGTGTCATTTCTGAGCTTGAACCCAAACCGTGAGATGGGCGGTCAAACCGAGTGTTCCGCAATTTTTGTATCGCAACATTCTGAATACAAGCCTGTGACACATACCACGCGGTCACCATTATGGTTCGAGGCGTATTTTGCGCCGGTAGCGTGGCAAGGATCTCCTGGAACAAGGTTTGGGATTTGGAGAAACAATTAGACAAGCACACCTTACAACCGACCCGATTGTGTCACCGAGGATAAGCAATTCATTCGCTACGAGTGTACGGCACTGCGCTGTTCGCAAGTTACCGATGATGGAATGCCGGGAGCCGGAAAGTCTCACCAAATCGATTGGACAATATGAATCTCAAGGCCTGCATGAAAGAAACGGGATCTATATCCGACGGTCACGGGTCGTTGTATTCTTTGATCACGAGCGAGCGACCTCATGGATTCGAAACTATTTACCGGTGTTGTACCGGCGGCCGTCACACTGCAGAATCAAAAAGATACATGCATTGGTGCCTGTAGTCCATTCTATGACTGAAAATAACATTACGGGAGGGACATAGCTAAGTCCTTTCTGCACAAGGCATCCACCACAACCAACGCACATAAGAACCTACGTAGAAAAATGTCATGGGAAATTCTCATGACGAAGAAGACACAACACTCACGAGATGAACCGTCAAGCTTTCAAGTTCGAACTGATGGCTTTTCCTGACTGCAAACCCCTGACCCAGTTATGCAGGTACTAGAAGATCTCCCCACGTCCTGGCCACAAGCACGCCAGTCGCGAATACTCCCACTGCCGTGAGTACGTTGATGTTCCCCATCACTTTTTCTGGTGCAAACACTTCTTCCCGCACGAACCGGGAAAAGGCGGACTCGTTGGGATCATTGAGAGCACGTCGCGGTGGAGGTACGCCAAACATGGCTGCATTTTGAGGGGGTGCGCGGCGTGCCATTGCCAAATGATACAGCTAAGACTCTTCGAACGGCGCGTGTGACTAGTCAAGAAAATGAGTTGTGGCGCGGCAAAAGAGGCTAGTACGCCGGCATTCTCCGAGTATAGCAGTTCGCAGGATCATTTCAGCCAGAAGCTTGAAGCTTGACTAGTCGCGGACAGCGGCTGGGTCAATATTTCAGGCGGACCTGGTGCTCGACTATGGCGGAATATCTGCACATTTATTCCACCGCGAAAAAAAATGTTGCACCGCGAAAAATTTGTGAGGCATGCCGCGAAAAAAAAGTAGGATACTACTGCGACTAGCTCGTGTCTACATCTCTATGGCAGAATATCTGATGTTTATTCCGCCGCGAAAAAAATGGTCCACCCCGAAAATTTTTAATTTGTAAGGCATACCGCGAAAAAAAAAATCTAGTCCACCAAAAAAAAAATAGTCGTTCGAATGCGAAGAAGTAGGGAGGGCAATGACGTCTGGTGACCGTCATGCGCTCTCGTTCTGCCGAGAGCCCATGGCGGTCATCACACGCTATCTTCCGTGTGGGAGGGGGGCAAGGGCAAGGGGTGCGTCGTCGTCCGTGGGTGTGAGTGAGGGCGCTGTGTAGGGCGCGTCGTTGTCGTCGTCGACGTGGGGGCGCGGTGGTAGTGGTGATGGTGGTGGTGACGTGACGCCGTCGCCATTGTCGTCATCGCCAACGTGGGGGCGCAGTGGTGGCGGTGGTGATGGCACGGTGGTGGTGACCGTCATCGTCATCGTCGATGTGGGGGCGCGGTGGTGGTGGTGGTGATAGCGCAGCAGCATCGTCGTCGTCGTCGCTGTTTCGGTGGTGTCGGTGGTGCCACCGTGTCGTCGTCGATGTCGTTGACGTGGGGGCGCGGTGGTAGTGGTGGTGGTGGTGGTGGTGGTGGTGGTGGTGTTCGACGCGTCGCTATTAGCGTTGCAAGACGAGGGAGACGAAGACGGAGAGCGTAAGAGTAAGCGTAGTGGGGAGGTGTGAGAGGATCCCCGGCTTTGGAGTACTGTACGGGTACAGGTGCGGGTATTAGCAGTACCAAAGCATCAGTCAAGCGGAACACGTCTTGATTTCGTCCCCCACGTCCAACGCGTCGTTTCGAGCCCGACTGCTTTCCCTTCCCCCTTTGTGTCGTTTCAAGCGCAACGTAGACACGAGCCAGTCGCAGTACCAATGTTTATCTTACTTTTTTTTTTTGGTGGACTATTTTTTTTTTTCGCAGTATGCCTACAAATTTTTCATGGTGGAACATTTTTTTCGCAGTGGAATAAATGTGCAGATATTCCGCCATACTTGACTAGTCCTCTCAGTCTTTGGATTTAAATCACATAGACATGATGGTGCTGCATTTAGGTGAGTACAAAATGGTTTGCAAGTGCAAAGTCCAATTCTTTCGACACCCCAGTAATGCACTGTCAACCTTTGCCTTTGTATCTGCATCATGTAATCTCACGGGCCTGCTGCATGCCCTCAATTCAAGTGGTCGTGATTCATTTTCCAATGCTACAGCATCCTTGAACAGCACCACAATGACTTTTCAAGATTATACTGCTGTACAAGCAGTACAGGCTTGGCCCGTCAACAATACAACCTTCTCTTTAATCATGTCTGCCACTCTCCCTTGTCCTGTCATAACGATGACATTGTCAAGGGAATTTTTGACAGTGTGCTACGTATGACTTTTGTCTTCGATCAGCATGTTGTTTTGATTCTGATTGTGTATCTGATAAGATACGCAGGCTGTGTATCCACTGCAACAATAGTTCCTTTGCACAGCATGTTTGTTCTTCGGAATGTTTGAGGCTTAAATTCGTTGTCCACCGTCACTCATCCTGCAAACTGTCGACCACTCGACCGCAACCTCGTATTCTGGTCATCTTCCTTTATTACTCTTCTTTCGAGGAATCGACGCACGACAACCAGTGATATTCTAACATCCGGACATGAAACATCTGTCATTGAAAGAAGCGCTCCTACCGCAACCACCGAGCTTTGTCAAGAAGCAATCATACGAAGTACATGGAGTGCTCGGGACGGGAACGTTTGGTAAAGTCATGGTGAGTTGTGCAAATATCAATTGATGGTTTTCCTTGTCGTAGAGGGACGCATCGGTTCGTTTCTATCGGGATATGACAAGCTGACAATCATTTCTCTCTTTTTGATAGAAAGCGACTTGGCATGTCCCTGCAGACCAGGTCGACATAGCTCGCCAGGGTGCACCTGCGTCATCGGACCCGAGTCCAGTCGAACCTCATCATGGTCTCTCGTCGATCCCCCTTTTCAGTGCCGCACTGCACCGCAGCCCGGGCCGTAATTCGCCCGACTTGCGTGGCGTGATCACGAAGGAGGTCGCTCTCAAAGTGATTACCAAGAAGAAGGTCAAGGGAAACGAAGAAGCTGTGTGGAGCGAAATGGAAGTCTTGAAGGGTCTCGATCACCCGAATATCGTTCGTCTTTCTTAACTCTGTCTTTCACCCGGAATCGTCGATTGATTGACATTTAGGTTAAATTCTACGAGTGGTTCGAATCTAGGAGCAAGTATTATCTCTCGTTCGAGCTTGCCACGGGTGGCGAGCTCTTTGAGCGAATATTACAGAGGGGTAAATTTACAGAGAAAGATGCTGTTTCTGTCATTCGGTTTGTCATTTCCATTCAGAATATGCCACAGTCTCACTCTTTAACTTTCAGGTCCGTATTATCAGGAGTGGCGTACCTCCACGAACACGACATCGTTCACCGTGACCTCAAGTACGGATCTCCACCTTTCTACCTGTTATGTTTTATAACGTCCCGTCATAGACCTGAAAACATTCTTTATCGGACAAGGGACCCGGACAGTGATATCGTCATTGCTGATTTTGGAATGTATGTCTTGCATCACCTCTTCTGCTAGCGAATTACAGATCAATGGATCAATTGACAGCGCCAAACACCTACACTCTCCAGAAGAGCGGTTGCATTCGCTAGCTGGCAGTTTCGGTTATGTTGCACCCGAGGTTTTGAACAAAACTGGGCACGGCAAGGCTGTTGACGTGTGGTCGACAGGGTAGGTTACCTTGTTAACCAAGCACGCATCGTTCCTGATATACCTGGACATTACGCAGGATAATTGCCTATGTTTTGCTGTGTGGGTATTCGCCGTTCAGAGCGGAAGATACGAGAGAGATGATCAAGGAGACTACCGAAGGCAGGATCGAGTTTCATGAGCGCTATTGGTGCAAAATTTCCGACGAAGGTAGAGTCTGCTTCCTTACCTCCAATTATAATTGGTCACCGACAAGTTTACAGCCAAAATCTTCATCAAACTCTTGCTCAACGTGGATCCCGCACAACGACCGACGGCGCTCGAAGCCTACAATAATCACGTAAGCCCCATTCTTGCTCAGCTGGATGGTGATTTGCTCACGACATGTGGATGCTCAGTGGCTAACAGTGCATGAGCCATCGACGGAGCACGATGTCGCTGCTGGCCTGCGCGAACATTTTGACCCGAAAAAGCGGTGGCGCTCTGCCATCGCTTCCGCAAGGGCTCTGCACCGCTTCGGAAAACACTCTAGAACATCGAGTGCATCGACCAGTGGTAGTGGAGGATGGGGAAGGGATCATATTCATTCCGAGGCCGAAGGTCCCAGCAGCGAGGCTCCATCCCACGAGGGCAGCCCAAGCGATGTTTCAGATGGATTCACGAAACTCAGTCTCGGGAGCTCCCAGGCTGACCCGGGGATGAACACCAATATCAAGGTCACTGGACCTAATGAAGGTGGCGAGGAGGAACAGGGTAAGGAAGAAGATTATTCTTCTGCCGACGATGCCTTGACTGGAGGAGGTAGTGAGGCTGACGTGAAAGACGAAGTTCACGATGACACGCCACTGGACGTGCGGGCTTCGGGTCAGGCGGGGTCGAGCTTGGACCAGTTGGCAGAATCTGAGGCGACGAATCCGATTCCGATTCCTAGCAAGGATCCGTCGGTTGATCCTGTGGATACCCCTCTTTCTGAAAGTGTGCGAAGCATCGAATCCGATTTGTCAGAGCTGAAGATGCCAGGCAGTTTTCACTTGACAAAGGCGGAGAGGGAGGCGATTGAGAGGAGTCCGATCAAGTGGTCGGACACATTTAAGAAGCTTGGATTATTTACTTGAATATTGGCTTGATGTAACACTTGGTTTGTATGCTTGATTGGTTACCATGTATTTGTAACATGTATTCCGAGTCTCCCCTATGATACCCGTGCTGTTTCCCGACTCAATCCCCGCAGTTTGCGAAAATTGGAGGAACCTTTTACATGCGAAGGATACTTGTTGGCGGGTTGGACCCCAACGTTTGTCAGGTACACGCAGTCTAGACCCCTCCGTGTTCCTCCCTGCACCCACGCGTCCAGCCAGTGATCCGACGGTAAAGGGGTACAAGTGCCTACAAAAGAATAGATAACAATCATCGAATTGAATGGGTTGGCACAGCTAGGGTGATCGCATCGTGGTAGTAGGGACGGTGTTTTATCACCTCCACCCGATTTGCGCCATTCTTGAATGATGACAGACCCAAGACGGGTCTTGATCATCGGAGGAGGTCCCTGTGGCCTTGTCACCCTTCGAAACCTCCTCGAACGTGGCAGTTTCGACGACGTACACCTCGTGGAACGGCGAGATAACATCGGTGGCATTTGGTGAGTCCACCACCGTGTCTCAATAGACAATGTGATTACGACGGTCATGTATTCGACAGGTATCAGCCTTTAAACGAAAAAGCAAATGAACGGTGGCCCACGCCGGCCTACCCAGACTTGATCGGGAACGTGATTCCTGAATTTGTCTCCTTCTCCGGGAATCCGTTCCCTGCACCATCTAGACAGGACCAACCATTCCCCACGCTCCATGAGACATACGATTATCTCGTCGCGTTCACGCGTCCTCTGCTTGAAAGCAGAAGGATCAGGCTCCATCACGAGGTCGTGAACGTCGCTGAACTTGGAGAGGAAGAAGGCGGGGGATGGAGAGTCGACATGGTCGATTGGAGTGGGGGCATCGAGAATGGGACAAGGAAGGAGGAACGCTGGGACGCGGTCGTCATTACGACGGTGTGGTACGACAATGCGTATTTCCCGAACGTCGAGGGTCTCGACGACCTCAAGCACACGGGTCGAGTCCGGCACGCCATAACCTGGAGGGGTCCGAGTGGCTACGAAGGCAAGGTGAGCCCTGATCGACTTTGACGGAACCCGTGTTTTGATCGGGACCGTGTTTTCGATATGGCTTGCCAGCGCGTCGTCGTCGTCGGCAACGCCAATTCAGCCAACGAAATGGCAGCACAACTCGCACCCGTCGCACGGCTTCCCGTGTATCGTTCCACCCGTCGTGTCTCTATATTCCCATCTCTCCCAGACGATCGCATCGAGGACGTTGGGCCCGTCCTGCGCTATAGTCAGAGCGAGGGCGCCAAGATCGCCGTTCATCTGCAGGACAGGACGATCGATGACGTGGACTGTGTCTTGTTCGGAACTGGGTATTACCCAGAGGTGCCATACCTTTGGGTACTGCAACCGGGCCCTTTCCCAGCTTGTTCCGCCCCGAAGGATGCTCGAGACATTTCTCGGAGCGTACCACGTCCTCTGGTCCCTCTCACCAGTCGGGACGTCCTGCCCGCCCGGGTCCCCTCGCTCTACCGACACATTTTATACGCCCATAACCCCTCTCTAGCGTTCATCGGCGCCCTCGTGTCCTTTACACCCTTTGCGATGGCCGATCTCACGAGCACATGGCTCGCACTCGCATGGTCACCTCGATGTGAACTCGGGGATGGGATCGTCGTACCACCCACGGCCGAAGCACGACTGGCGGACGAACGAGCGCGTCTGGAGACGCTCCATCGACTTCGTTCGGAGACGGAGAACCCGTCTGATTTGGTGTCGTTCCATTTCCTCGGCCGCTACGAACTGCCGTATGCACAGGTGGCGCGAGCAGAGATCACCCAGGTGGTACCCGCGCTTGGGGACGTCCTCGCGCCATGGGACGACGCGCAGGATGCGAGACGGTTTGCGATGTACGCGACCAAGTTGGACAGTTTGTATGCCCTCAAAGGCGACTTACCCGCTCGTAATGTTTGCAAATGACTATCCTACGATGTTACATCAGAGGGATGTTTCAATTAGACAACGTAATAACTATGGGAGCTCTAACGTCTTCACCCGTCGAGGCGGGCGAACCAAGAAAAAAAGACAAGCGATGTATCGTATGCACACAAGTGTTAACAATAAGGTAATGGTATCATGGGGGGATTGCAGAGGGTCGTATCACAGGCGGAAGAAAAGAAGGGTACTGTTGTAGGATATGCACAAAGAATAAAAAAGACCAGCAATAAAACAAGAACACGATCGTCTGACAGCAAAAACAGGGCACATGGAATGCCTTTTTGAGGGAGAACAACATACACAGAGCATCGTCGACTCGCAAATCAAAAGCACACACATACACACACTAGAGAGGCATCATGATATCGACGACTTTGGGAGTGAGATCGCAGCCGTCTGCACGTTGGTCACGCCATTTGGCGGTCGGGCTTGCGTCGTCCGCTTGAGTTGTTGCTCCATCTTGATCCGCTGTTTCCGCACGTCATCGTCCCTAAGTTTCACGTTCGCGGCGAGCACGAGGAGGTCGGATGCCGAGGGGAGACATGCAGGAGGTGGGCGAACGAGGTGTGCCAAGGCGGCTTCTTCCGTGGTCGCTTGCAATAAAAGATGGCGCACGCAGTTCATGACAACGAGACCGATGCGGTAGAGGTACGGAATGCCTACGAGGTTGACCCATCAGCCTTAATAACTGTATCCAACGAGCAGACACAAGTGACACAACTCACCGTCGTACAGAAATATGTCCCACACGCGGTGCAAGTGGTCCACCGGAAGACTGCCAACGAACAAGGTGGAGAACCTAGTAGACATCAGATACAGTCAACGTCATGGATAGAAACGGTACGCACCACGGCCGCGTGATGCTCGCAGGGGCTATCGACAGCGTCACATACAGTTTCTTCGTTAGCACAGGATCGATCGCTTCAAGCGCCTTGCTAAACAACGACGCGTCGATCTCGATTTGAACTGTATTGGTCGAAAAATAGGTACGCAAATGTGCATCCATCATCGAGGCAAAGATCCAAAACGCGTCTTCCTCGGGCGCGAGCAGCAACAAGTGACCCGCGATCAGCGTCAGTCCTAGATCAAACAAGATCAACCCTGGTGCGTCGAGGAATCAATGCAGATGACACGTTACCACTGTTGTACTGGATGTCAGGCACCATGCTCAGATACGCTTGGAGCAACGAGACGAGAGGTCCTCGCGCCGTATGCAACTGAGGCTGATCCGGAAACCCCTCTACCATATCTCTCTCAATCTCTGTAAACACCGGCACGCGCGGTCGCTTTCCCAACTTGGCATATACCCCAGGCATTGCCCGCGCCTTGCTGTCCGTCAAATGACACCACACTAAATACCGCACTGACGAAGGTACCCCATCCTGCAGCAGCTTTCGCACCTTTTTGTTTTTTCGGGCTTGTGAAGCAGGGACGGTCGGGAACAGAGCCATCCATTTCAGTTCGCGTTGTCGATGCGCGTCGATGGATTCGGCGGATTCTGTGGAAGGGGGCGGGTGCGTAGGCACCAACGGCGACCTCGGCGCGCTCGAGTGCATCGACGCTGCATCGCCCAGGATAGGCGACGCGTCCGGTTTCCCCACGTCGACCTCCCGTCCCGTCAGCGTCGACTCCTGACTCGTCCTTCCCGTCATCGGAGGCAACGTCGGCTTGACGAGCTCGAAATCCATGTCTTGCACCTGCACCGTCTCGTTCTCCCCACTGACCGCCAACGACATCACGCTAACCGCATCGTCCAACTTGGTGCGTACGTTGTTCTTCATCCGTAACGCTGGCAGACTGAGTTTGGTCCGAAGGGGGTGCTCTTGCGTGAGCGGCGACGAACGTGTGCTCTGGGAGGCCATCGCCTCGGGAATCGGAGGTGGCGACGCCAACGAGCGCGACTCGTCCGAGTCCGAGCTTCGTCGCGGCGGTCCCTCGTTCGAACTACTTCGAGGTGTCTCCAGCGATCCCTGCCGTCCTGCCGTCCACGACTGTGGACTACGATGGTCCGATGACGATTCCGATGTTCTGGCATCCTTCTCTCTCTCTTTCTCCAGGCTATTCACAAACGGCAAGCTCAAGATCGGACTGGCCAAGGCTCCATTGACGTTGACGACTTGCAGCGTGTCAACGAGTTGCGGGGAAGGCGTCAGAGGTTCTTGTGGTGTAAACGGACTGGGCGGCATTTTAAACTGTGCAGGCGATTGTATGACAGGTGAACCGAGATTGCCGTCCTTGTTGCTACTCTGCAACACGAGCGGTGACGGCGGATGGCGCGCCATCAATGACGATGGGAGCGTCACGTTGCGCGATGGCTGCGTCCTCACCACAGGCTCTTCCCGACTGCTCGCATCATCAGCGTTTACGACCCAACAACGCAGAGGATAGGATTGGACTGACCTTTTCTGCGGTGGCGAAACGACAGGTACATGCGCACCAAACGCTGAAAACGACCGCGACCGCGGTCGAGCAGCGCCCACCTTGGGTACGAAACCCTCTCTCTGTATCGGCAGCGATGGCGACAATAGCGCATCCACTCCGATCACGCTCCCAACAGCCCTCGCCGGCCGTTTCGGTAATCTCAACGCATACGGGTCCGCACCCACATCCATACTCCCCTCGCTCGGTGGTACCCCCTCTCCACCTCTACGTACAGGCGCAGAAACAGTCGCTGCTCTCGTAGGCATCACGTTCGCCCCATGCGGCACCCTGGTCTGCGCGCTGGCGGGGACCACCGGAAACGGGTCCAACGAAAACAGAATTGGCACGGGGCCCATACTCGCGTTCAAATCCGCCTGGCATCGTGCGAACAACGTCGGCGGTGGTCGTCTCACCGGGCCTTGCTGCTGCGCGAGCGACATGCTGCGGAGCTGATGTAAAATACGTGTCGAGTAAAACGTCGTGCCGGGTGGGATCAGCGGATGCGATTGGGTCCCCGCGCCAGTGTCTGGATACGCGTACGTTTGCGGGTCCGTCCGTCCGTACATCGGTCCTTGGGAGGATTGGGGTACGGCTTTGGGCGCGTTCGGGTGTGGAAGGAACATGGACGTCCGTGCAAACGGGTGCGGCGACTTGCTGGCTTGGGGACGCGATCTTAAAAAAGGACTCTTTTCGGCGTCATCGATGCGGACCGTCGAGACGTCCGTAGCGACCGTCGTCTGAGGGACGATCGGCAAGGGCAATGTGGTCTCCGTTGCCAAAACGGGATTATCGGTCATGATATTGATGCCGGTGGTATGACCTTCTTCGTCATCCACGACGATTGCGCGTACGCTTGGGGCCTCGTTCGATGATGCTTCAGGCAGTGTGGGCGCGACCGCGCCAGACGACGGCGCACGTTCCGCTCCCATCTTTGCCCTCAGTGCAGACGCTATACCGCCCCCGTCGATCGGCGACTTGGGCGGCTCGACAGACGACAGTGTCGACTTGCCTGATTTGTTGCTATACCTCCGTGCGTGATCTTGATCCGACCCCGAAGCGTCCTCCAAGTCTGTAGTAAACCTCGACGAATGTGGCGATCCAAACGTCGTATGCAGCAACGGCGACAGTGCGTTGGACGTAAACGGCGCCTTGTTCATCACGACGAGTTGACCGCCTTCTTTGTCTTCCGCCGCTCTAGTCACTTCGATGTTTAGCCTCACCTCGCCGGTACCATCCTCGGTGGATGCATGCTCGACCTGTTGTTCTCGCTCTCCATGCTCGTCACCACCTTGCATATACCCATCGTGTACGATCCTCAATCGCGACTCGGTCCGCACGGGCACATGCACGGGGACGGCAGGGAACTGCGCCGTCAGCGACATCTCATGCGTCGATTCGTCCGACGTCGAGCGTGTCAACGAGGGACGGACAAACGGTATCGAGGCGGACATGGAACTCGACGACGAACTCTCAAAGCTGGGTCGTGGACACCCGTTAGTGCCGTCGACACTCGGTCGATCAGGTGGGGCAGGCATGGGAGGCGCGTTCGCGCGTGCCTTGGACGACGCCTTGGACGCACCCGACGCTTTCGAGGCGGCGGAAAACCGCTTGGACGCGAGGGAATACCGCGAGTACCGATAATCGTCATAGATGTCGTCCCAATAAGCGCCGTCATCTTCTTCTTCTTCTTCCTCTTCCTCCTCATCTCCGCCTCTGCCTTCTTCTTCGCCACATCGCACGTGTCCATTGGAAGACTGAGGACTGATGGGTGACAACGGCGTATAACGTGTCCATGGCATGGCTGCCGCGTTCCCGTTTCCACCTACCCCCGCAGCCTCGTTGTCGTTTGCGACCCTCGTCTTTTTTTCTGGCTCTTCGTCGCAGCTCTCGTCGTCGTCGTCTTCACCCAACGCACCCATCAAGGACAACCCAATCCCTACTTCCCCATCTGAATGTGCATCCTCGTCTTCCTTCCTCTCTTCCTCGTCATCCCCGTTCGCGCTCGCCGCCTTTTCGTCACCTAAACGCAGCACCCGCTCTGCTTCGTCCTCTGACCGACTCTCATCCTCGTCTTCGTCCTCATCTGAATCGTCCAACTGTCGATGAAACGCATCGAGCGTCGACAGACGCGTCGTATCCTCTGCTTCCACTCCATCCCACCCGTCTCCATGCCCGTTCCCGTTCCCATCTCCATCACGTCGCCCAAGTCCGCCGTCCGCCGTCAAGGATGATGGTAAAGACGAGGAGAGTGCTGTCAACGGGGACGTTCGCCCACTCGCAGCGGCCGTTGCGGCAGTTCCTATCGCGGGAGAAGCACCTGTCGTAGGCAGCGACGTCACAGGGAACACGGGCGAAGGCAACGCTCCCGAGGGCAGTGGTGGCAATGGCGAACTCGGAGGTGGTGAGAGTGGTGCACTGCTTGAGTGGTACGGAGAAGATGACGCGGATGGCGTGCGCGAGGTGGGCGTCATAGGCGCATGGTTGTGGTTGGCGCCAATGTAGGGGTTCACCAAGGAGGGAGACGAGCTCGGCGGCAGAATCGGGCTGTTGGAGCCCGAGCTAGGCGGAAACGTGTACTGGGCCAACGAATTCGGAAACGCCGGCGAACGGGACCCCGGGGACAATGAACCTGAGCGTGCGAATGCGCGCGAAATGATCAATGACGGCAGACGACGAGATGAAAAAAAAAAAAGGACGGACCTGGAGGACCAGGGGAGCGCGGTCCAGGCGTGAGCGAACCAGGCAAACCAGGTGATAGTGATGCAGGGATGCCGAGGTTCGGCGGCCGCGGTCCACGTAATCCAGGCGACAATGGACTAGGCATGGCGGGGGAAACGGACGTCGACCTTGGGTTTTCACCAGACATCGCGGGAGGCACCGGAAGTGGTGATGATGGAGGGAGACCAGGCGACGGCGTTAATCTGGGCGACTTGGTCAGTCGTAATGGTGCGACGGAGGGTGAAGCCAAGCCGTTTGGGGCATTGCCTATTCCCAAGGGCGGAGGGACGAGGACAAAGCCAGTCGGTGTCTCGGTACGCATGCCAAACTTGCTCATGTCGAATTGCTTCGCCTCGAGTTCTGAGATTGAGCCGACAGATCCAAACGAATTGGGACTGCACGTCGAGGTGGATGCAAAGGATGTGCCCGACGCGGAGGTGGAGACTGATATTGAGGACGAAGCAGAGGTGGAAGCTGGAAGCGTCGCATTCGACGTTGAGGCTGAGGCAGAAGAGGCCATTGTGTCGGACATCGAAACCGCCTGCGAGACACCGATCGCTTGGTCAAGGTTGCCGTACACCGTTTCTGTAGGGCCATCCTTCTCGGTTCCGTCCGAGTTGATGGAATATAAAGACCCGTTTCTCGATCTCGTCCTCTCCAGAGCAGCGTCGGTGGCGGAGAAGACGGAGGTGGCAGTGGACGCTTCGGAGTACACTGACCCCACTGAATAAATGGAAGCACCCGAGATGGAGGTGGCCATTAGTGGGGGTTTGGCATGCCCGGACTTGATGCTGGAGGGGCGGGACGCCTTGGGAGTGGGGGCATGCGAAGTGCCGACCAAGGTGGTACTGCGAGAGAGGGCAGGGGAGTGTTCCTCGGAAATGCGCGAATAAGAAGAGGAAAAGGACTGCATGGGTGCATGGGACTTGGAGGGCGAGGGAGTTTGCTTTGCCCTGGATGATGGTGCGGAACTGGATGGCGACTCCGAAGGGTGCCGAGACCTCTCTCCAGAGAGCTCTATTCTTCCATTGACCAAAGAGATAGACATTCTACTGTCGGATGGGCCTAGACCGACGCTGCCTCTCTTTGCGATGACGGCTTTCTTGAGTTTGCCATGAAAGCGGACGTCCTTTGCAGAAAATCGACCGACGACGCCTTCGCAATGGCCCTATGAAGGATGATGACTCGAGGGAAACTGCAAGGTGAAGCACGACGCACGAGATAGGCTCCTGACTCGGATAGTTCCATTAATACGGTGATCTCGTCGTCCTGCAAGATAGTGATGGGTCAGTGTCATCATCGTCTGATGCAAGGCGCAGTCTAGTTCCACCCACACCGGAACGAGCCATTATCCGCGCCAAATATGAGTCGAGCGCTCCGAAGGCGCCCCGACGGAACGTAAATCATGACTGGCATCGCGGATCAGCCCAACCATCAACTTCGAGCGTGACATGGACTGGTCATGTGGTGCGGTGTGGAGACTGAAGACCGGAGACTGAAGGAAAGCAAACTCGCCTTGAGGAACATCAAGTCTTCGCCCATTTCTTGTGCGATGCAATCGACGATGGCGGTACACTTTCCGATGCCGCCCTTGGCAGCGAACCGGGTCCACCGCGCGAGTTCGTGCGCGTCCATGGAGGACGATGGAACAGACGTCCAGGGCGTGATGGGACGCGTAGAGTGACTCCGGTTAGCGACGTCACGACTGTAACGTTCTTCTAGAGAACTTCGGACGTGGTGAGAGAGAAGAAGGAAAAAAAAACAAAGGCTCCTTTGCAAACTCAAAGGATCCCCCACGTGCTAGCTTTAGATCTTCTTCTCGTTGCACTCTTCACACCGACAATCGTATCATGACGATCCCTTCCAATTGCAAAGCACGACTCCCTGACCGCGCTCATCAACGTTCTTTGCCCGTACACTACCCAAGGTCTATCATATAGAACATCCAACCGTGTAGACCGTGGGAAGTTGACTCATTGTAGCTGGCTCAACGCAAGACGACGAGTCCTGCCATTTCGTCGACTTCCCTAATCTCGAGTCTGGGACCGATACCGGTCCGTCCATCTGGGAAACGGTCAGCCTACTTCCATCCCGATTGCATCCCGAGGAGAAGCCGGCATTGTCAACAACCATGCTTCGTCGTCCGTAGTCGGTGCGCAAACAGTCGTGACGACTGAAACCTTGTTTGTTTGTTTTGTTTCGAACTGACGAAAGAATACTCAGCGATGACACTATTCAATGTATTTCGGCGTTTCTGCAGGTCGTGGAATCCCTTGAAACTGGGATTTAGTCGGCGGGACATTCGGATCGTGTTACCATCGATGAAGTTAAGGTTTCCGACATCCACAAGCGCTACAAGTGACGATATGACCGTCGTGCAGAAATATGAGCCTTCGGTTCGCTCCGGGTACGTTGATCAGAGCACTATGCCGCGAAGGACCGTCATGATTGGGCCATTGGAGTCCCACACGGTGCCAGGGAGGGTTCATATGACTCTGTGTGTAGAGGTCGATCACCCCGTCGTTGGCAGGTATGTGATATTATATGACACCAGTTATGCACTTATGTAATTTCAGAACTGCAAATTCTAGAAACCAGAGAAGCACGAGAGGATGAAAATCATGTGCTTGGCGACATGGACATGCAAACGTTTTGTCTTCTGAACGAGTTAAACTTGACAGCTATCTCGGAAAGCTCAGAGTAGCTCAGACGTTACATCGCTGCTTCGTGTCAGGTTCTCGGAAAGTGGGGGTGTGGAAGAGACCATGAGATCGAATCCTGGTAAATAAGCAGACCTCAGACACGCACGCTATAACCTAACCAGACAAGGTACTCACCATAATGAGACTTTCGATGGCAGTCGACCTGTCTTGCGAGAAACTGGTCTCTAGTAGGAGAGTGTGTCATAAAATGACTGACTTTGGGGCTCGGTGGGATAAAGTGACACACGCTCAACAGGTAGTACCAATGGGACATGTGCTCCCTGGACATCCCCAACCTGCAGCCAGACTCATACTCCCCGGAGACCATCTCAGTCTGTTCTTCCCCCGGACCAACAAACACCACACTCCATGCCAACATCCTCTTTTCTTCCGGCATTGCGTGCCACACCTTCGCTACACCAGATGCAAAGTATACCAAATCTCGATGCTCCTGAAGGATGGCCCGGCGCTGATTGTCGCCTGGATTACATAGACGTGAGTGTCTGTGACGATGGCACCATCAATGCCAGGATTATTCGGGTCATCAGGTCGCCAGTAAAAAGGGGCCTGCGATGTCAGGTCGGCGAATGTGGTGTACGTGCTCAGCTTGGGAAACTCGAGGACCTCCACAGACAGCTGTGCGTACCACCGGACAGTGATCGATTGGGCATGGACCAAGAATGTATACATGACTCGCTCAAAAATCTGTCCACCCAATAAGCAAGTCATGCGACCGGTCCACAAATGGTGAAAGAACATGGCTCGCATCACCGTTGGGTGACGATCAAGCGCGACGAGGAATTGATCCATGATCCATTGGGTGGGAATAATTGCTGCATGTGCAGAGTGGTAGAGCATGTCGTCCTCCTCAAAAGGCTTTTACAAAGAGTATGCTGAATGTATCTGGGTGAAGTTGACTGTCCAGTTGTCGAATGGGCCAAGTAATGGCCTCCGGGTTTGACACAGCCTGTGAAACCATCAAATGGGTGGTGTTTCTGTACTTGTACTCGAATTCAGGATTGTTGATGCATGAGACTAATGTGTTGGGAATGGCCCATATTGGACAGCCAATACCTTCATGTGCTTAGAGGCATTGTGATCATATTTGAGAACAAAGCTAAGGGGCCTTGTCAGACAGTGAAGCAGTGAACAGCCAACACAACATACGCCAGATCCTCAATCTCTTCCATAGACCAAAGGTCCATGATACATGAGAACCTCATTTTCCTTTATCCACTGGTGCCAACACTTGAATGTGGGGAGAATTGTTTGAATTATTCGAACAAAAGGGGAATGATGGAAAGCAGACGTAGGGTAAGGTGTCAACAGAGTGCCATGGGAAAATGCCCATAGATCTGGGATGTAGTTTACCAGGGTGCGATCAGAACAGCCATGCACCGAGGTGCCGCTTTCACTGAAAAGGATGTATGCATCATCATGCTCATTTCTGCGTATTTGAGCTGCCACCAGTTGCTTCACACGAAGCTGTTCGATCACAGCATACACAATAAAGATAGACTTGCCCGGGGATCATAGTTACAGATTCACTGTATGTGTCAAGGCATAGAAACACAGCATACCAATGCCAGGTTGTCCAGTGATGCAGGCACCTTTTGCATATGACTTTCTGCTTCTGAAAGTGGCTAATGCATCACGATAGCCCTGAACAACCAAGACCTTTCTCCGCCTCAGAGCACTGCAGAAATGCCGTACAGCTCTGAGGCTTTGATCATCGAGGTTGAGATACTCCACTATCTGACAACTCTGGCCTGCCTTGCAGGTAGACTTGATGGTGAAGATGGAAGGATTACCTCATACTTTACTTCTGAAAGCTTCCAGCAAGTCCAGTCTCTCTTGTTCTGTAGCAGATAGCACGAGCCTGAGGTTCAAGATCTCCGAGTCCGACTCGGAGTCTAGAGATACCTGGCTGGAGAGTGGGGCTGCCATGGAGTCTGCAATGAAATTCTAGTGAATGGGACTCGGAGGGGCTAGGCTGCTTGGGGCTGAAAACCCGTACATTTTCATTTTATATGCCACAGTTTAGGGGACTTATATTATTCAAATCAGCATGATAACGTAGCCAAATCTGGCGGGAACTAATACGGCAATCAATCGGAAATCGGAAATTCTGACTCGGAGGGGTCTTTCTCAGTGATGGCTGGTCACCAAGTTTCGCCGATACAAAAAAAAGTTCACCATTTTCCCCAACTCGGTTCCTAATACCAGTCTCCGTGGTTTCTCGCTCCAGCCTCATACATGTCACTCATAGTACCCCAAGTACAGAACACACAGGGAACTGCTGGCATGCCTCGTTGCATCGAACATTTCCATCGGTGGATCACGGATTCGTCGTCTTAAAACATCTTGGCGGTATGCTACACACCTTCATGTACATCCCAGGTGGCGCATTCTTCCCATCCAGACGCGGTGCATAGAATCTGTCGCGCACTGGTCAGTCCAGGAATCGTCCACGACTGATCTACCATGTCTGCAAGTCCACACTTTAGCGGACCACCCATTCCAAAGGCTTCGTGCACAGAGACACCATGTTCCCACTGAGCGACGCGCTGGAACCATACTTGCGTCTATTTCGAGCTCGCGGAAGCGTACGCGATAGGTATATGCCTTGCACTCGGATACTCGTCGAGGCTCATCAAGGGAACAGTGCTTCTTCACGAGTATTCACGTG
>JBBPOF010000615.1:0-19886 GCA_038091315.1 Porphyrellus cyaneotinctus | reverse complement strand
GGGGCCTTGAATGGATTTGCGGCAAAAGTGAATCAGCAACCAGGCACTTGTTCAGAGACCTTTGTGATGAGATTTCTGAGAGGTTTGAAAGCCTTGTCCTCCAAGAGGTTTGATTTGGACAGTGGGTTAGAGAAAAGAGTCTTCAGAACACCTGTGAGTTCAGGCTTTGACGACATCTGGCCACCCACCCATAATCCTTTTCCAAATGCCAAATGAACAAGGGTGCCATAGGGGACCTGGAGGTACCTCCAGAGATCCAAGAGTACTGTCTGACATCCCTTGTTGAGGTCCCCAGTGTAATAACTGTTCTGAGATGTCAAGCATGCAATCAGCAGAGTATTTGAAAGGAGCAGCTGTGATTTCATTTCTACGGTGGTGGGAGTGGTGCTAGTCATGTGAGATACAATTTAAGCAGAAAACTACAGGTTGTCAGAGTATATATAGGTGAGAAATGGCTTAACAACAGGGCTGCTGCTGATACACTTTGTGTACAGAGAGGAGGGGATGCACATCAGTTGTGTAAGTCAAAAGAAGCGATGTTCACAAAGACCCTGAAAATGATACCTTGAATCTCAGAGCAGTGAACACTTGGTTTATATAAAATGCTCAACTGTTAGGGTATTCCATGTCCTGTTGCATCCATGCGCACGACCTTTGGTCCAAGGAAGGTAAGCACCACATACACAACACTGCCTGGCATCTTCTCTCAGTCTTTCACCATCACTTCATTTCTCTGTCCTGTCACTCAGATCCTACTTCAATACTGCATCTTCCCTGGCTCATCAATGCAATAAAGCCTCATACCTTGTCAAAACACTCTTTAGGTCCTTGCAGAGCTCTTTTGAGACCTTCTTGCTTGAATCCCTGCTAATAGATATTCTGTGTTGCATCTGCATCTAAGACCTCCACAAAGTCCAGTGACAACAATTGTGGCGGGGTCCAGACCACCGCAGTTTGATGGTAGCCATTGCTTGGCTAAGCGAGATCAATTAGGATATAGTGTCAAGATCAGATAACCCAACATGGCAAGGCAGTTGCTTGATAGGCGCCAATCTGGCACTGAGGAGGGGGAGAAACAATAGACCATGCCTGGCTGCTTGGCAATACTGGCCCTGTCCAATAGAAGTCAATGACTTAGAAAGAAAATGCAGTAGATATATTGATGCACCTGAGCCTGAGGTGGTCATTTGAACTGCAGGCTTGATAACATATGACTAGCATTGACTTAGATAGAAACAAATTTCCCCAATGTTTAATCACTATTTATATACATCATAAATAGCTTACATAACTTGTGATCCCCCTGTGGGAGCCACACTTCATGGGCTATCTAGATTAGAATTGCACAGGACAGGGAATGAATGAAGACAGATGGATGACCGCTGTGAATGCAAAAAACTAACAAGTTGTGCTCCAAGTCGTGAGTGACTCAAGATTGAGGAGACATTGAGACACAATTGATTTATCACACACTGGTCACAGTGACAATGAATGAGTCACCGGCAGCAATGGTGGTGATTGTAAATTTTAAATGATCAAAATGAGCTGCAACACCATGCATTAAAAAAGAGGAGCTGACAAGATTGTACTGAATTTTCCTTGCTTTGCTGTGGATGCATCCATTTAGTGTTTCATAAGAACCTGCTGGTCAAAATACATAAGGATAAAGGTAGCCACATTTCCTGGGGGTGAAGTCCACAATGCATCTGGACCTTCATGAGGATTGGACACTTGGCCATTAGAGTAGGATGAAGCTTAGATAGGTCGATGGGGGTCATTGGCATGAGCAACGTTTGAGTAAATAGAAGTGTGGTCCTGCACTGTTCCATTCCATCATCGAAGCTAAAACAGGGGTGAGAAGTCATCAGGGTTTCCAACAAAACTATTGGAATGGGTGTGATGGCATGCATACATAAAATAAAAGAATAGACCTGATGCAGTCATGCAATCCTCGATTGCAAGGTTGTCTCGAATTGAAAGAACCCTAGGGGATCACATTGTCAGACCAAGATGGTACTGATGTACTAAGAGGTCAATATCAAAGGCTGTGGAGTAGATGTCTAGTTGGTGTACTCACCTGTGAGTAATTTCAGCTGCCTTTACTCTCAGCATGAATGAGTTGTTAGCTTATTAGGTGACCAAGCTGCTAGACTCTCCAAGCTTGATGTAAATGGCACCTTTGTCTTCATGACTATGCTTTGCAGTGGATAAGAATTCAGATGGATTCTGGGGATCCCATGGTTTCCAAGGCTTCTGACATATCTACATGTAATCTGCAAAGCTGAGACCAGAGCCAGTGCATACAAAGCTGCTGTACCTGGAAAGCAGGTTAGTACCTGGTGAAAAGTGCTAAAGCTCTTGCCTTGACTCTCTGTCATCTGTGTGTCGATCATCAATCATGGCACATATCAAAGTAGAGACACCACCTGATCGTTTTCTCATCCCATAATTTCCCACTTATAACATCTTTAGCAGAATCCGCAACAAAACCACATATGGCATACTGACAATCAATACATCAACTGTTTCCCCAAAATCGTCCCATGTGGCATGAAAAGGGCATTACAGAGAGGACCAGGGGAGAGGCATACCATATACACTGGCTTGACCTCCACCAAATCCTTGTTGTGCCCATTGAGTATATTATCCAAGTTCAGGTGCTTTAGAATGAGTCCTTCTCCCCTTTCTTTCATGACCTCATCCATTCTCTGTCTCACATCTCTAGCAGTTTTACATTCAAACTTGATGGACTTTATCCTCTAGGGAATGGGTTAAATGCAAGTGCATAAATTATGTTTTTGGAACTTGAGAGATTTGTTGAGAGACATGCCATTGAGATATAACAAGTCAAACACTCACTTTGACTGTATGGTGAAAGATGCATGAGTCTATCAAGAATATAATCAAATCCACCTACAACATGCCCTAGCATGGTGCTTAACTTTGGACTGGACAACAAGAGTATAAGTGGTGGTCAAAGATGTATGCAAGCCTTACCAAGTGCAGTGCTCTTCAAAGTTCCATACCAACATTTCACCATCCAGCATGATTCTGTGGTTCCTATGAGACTCTAATGACTTGACAGTGCATATAGAGTAGGAGCATCTGGTTTTGTGCAATTGATAAGTGTGCATGACATAGATGTCATCAGGCTGGCCCTGGTGCATGAGGCTTGTGTGCAAAGGTAAGGAACAATTGTACTGGTAGACAGTAGACAGCTTGGTACTTCAATCTGATAGAGGCAAACTAGACAAATGAGATGAGAGAATGGGGAATAGGAGGTGTCAGATACACCTGATCACCTCATCCACCACCAAAACGTAGTGGGACAAACTGCTGTGATTTGGTTAGAGCATGGGTGACTCGATAGACTGGTGGATGGACTTACAAAGTGGAGGAGGTGGATGAAGAGGAAAATCACATGGAGATGGCAGGTAACTTGTCCAAGGGAGTTGTTAGTGGGGGAGCTGATGCTGGGCACAGTGGAGGATCTGGAAGCCCTGAACATTCTCCTTGGGGGGGGAGAGAAAGGCTGCATTCATGTTGGTGATGTCGATGGGAGATTGAGGACCATCTTCATTGATGAACTTGAGAGTGACCATGACTGGCTTTGGACTCTGACTGGCAAAATTGAAACTGGATGGGGGATAACATGGCATTGGCAAGACATTGGCAAGCACCATCAGACTTGCTGACTGTCATGTCCAAGTTTGTACTAGTACCAACATGTGTACTGCTATGCTTTGCGCTCATTGCACCCTGCTTTGATCAGCCCTCTATAACCATCTTTTTGCAAGAAACATGGTGGTTGATGGATACTTCAAATAGAAGATATGGACACTGTGGGTTGCTTATTCTCTATATGTCCCTGAAACTGACACTTTGTAGGCACAGTCTATCAAAGGTCCCATCGACAGCATATGGGAGGCCCTGGCTTGGGCTGGTCTTTCATATGACTTTGGTAGAGGTCAATCGATTGCGATCCTTGGCACTCAAGAATCTGACCCCCTCTCAAAAAGGGCCTGGACTCAAGGGTCCACATGCACATGGCCCATATCATTAGGTATGTGGTGGTCATCCATTCTATATATCATTTCTTCTCAAACTATTCAGCAGTCATAGCATCTAGATTTGTATCACTTGTACATTCATCAGCTTTTGGAGGTACACACCATCCAGATCCTCACCTTCCTTCTTCTCAGCTACTCCCACAGTCAGGCCATGCCTACCATTGTGTCTGCTCTCCAGACAAACTTGCTGTGATATGAGAAAAGCTGGCCCACACTGGATCCAACTTGACCCACAACAGGACATGCTTTCACCTCACCAAAGAGGAGGCTGCAAGACGCATCCATGCCAGCAAAAAATCTATCATCAGGCTCAACATACATCATCATCCCAACCCTCAGCCTTATTTTTGACTACTTGCCCAGGCTCCCTCCACATATCCTGGCATGTGATATTGTATTTGGAGATTTGAGGGATGCACATGCGTCATTGCCAACCAATCCCGTCTTCCTCAAGTCTGACTTGTTTCCTACTTACCACCTTGTGTCCATAAGATGACCATGAGATGGGCATATCCCATGTAATCTGGGGAGAGGCAAGTCTCCTGTTCATCCAAGCAACACACTTACTTTCTGATATGTCACTTGAGAATGGCTTCTATCTCTCTCATTACACCTCGACTTGTATTCATCTCTATTGCTCAAACGGCACCAGGGTGTCCAAATGCAAGGGTAGTGTTGCAGTCCAGGAATTCATAGTGCATTACAATACTAATCCATCTTCGCTTTCACATGTAATTGGATCGCTAGGAAAGGGGATGGGAGCCAGAGGCATTGCTTAATCATCTGGCCCTGGCAGACTGGGGACAAGCAATATGATTCTCTTCAGACTCATCTATCCTTGCTCATAGCCCCGAAAGCACTGTGATCATGATGCTTCCAGAACTTGTTGAGCAGGTTTGTCCCAATTTTCTCACTTCTGATCCCATTTGAGCATCATTCATAGAAACAGTTTGATCTTGCAGCATTAACACATTGTCACCAAGTCCTGGAACCCACCAAACTTGAATATCATAATAAACACCACCTCATGCATAGCTAGAAGAGCAACCATGGGATGTTGTATCACATGTACAGGATACACAATCTTGTATGAGATACTTTCCTGTCCAGGTAAGTATTGTCAGTTGTGGTGAATATGAATGTGTGGTCTGACATCGCACACCAGCCATCATACAAGTCCCCAGAATACATCACCAAGGTCATTCATATATTACAGGTATGTACAGTTGGCATCCTGGCTTGTCCTCGACTAAAGAGAGTTCTCCCTAGGGACGGATAACCAACATGCTTTTTCATCAATCCAGATTACATGATTCGATATCCAATGATGATTATCGAATGTATTTCACCTGTGCATCCAATTGAACTTGCTTCCTCAGCTACACCATAGGTTGTGCACTTGCTGCTACAATCTGCCACCTCAAAGCCAAGTCAGATGTGCACTATTCATGACCACACTTTGACATGCATTGACCACAATGAAGGTTGGTTCCCTTTCCCCATTTGCTCACCATTCAGACTGGCCTGACTGTTCCTGAGATGATTGCCATGCTCAGGCTAGCACAAACCCTCACAAGACTCAACCACACCAAAATGAATAGTCACATGACCTGACATCATCTATTTGCATACATGTGCTTGTGACTAGAGTACATGAGTGCAAGAAAAAAAAAAACACTGTTCTTTTGACGAATCTGTGCAATGTATATAGTGACTTTCAAAATTGAGTCAATGTTTTGCACTTTTGAAGTGATTGTGATATAACTTAGGGGAAAGAACAAATAGAGCCAAAGTGTAAGTAGATGGTGGAAAGCACATACCCCACTATGTGTGAAAAATTTATTGATGTAATTTGAATGTGTATTCATGGAGATATAGTCAATTCAATTCAATATGTCATTGACTCAATTGTGTAACTACCTGTCACATCTGTTAAAGTTTGATAGCTGTCATATATAACCCTTAATGGAAGCATTACTGATGGTTGCCATAGTTACTGTATCATGGCAACCACCTCAACTGACACTATTTAAGCACTGGTTTCATCACTTATGCCTTTCAGATTCACTATGCACCCCATTCCCTCTTCTCAAAAAGAAAACATTCTTTCTCTGGCCTCTAATGGTCATTCTAGTCATTCTATTGCCTCCAAACTAAGTGTCAGCCAGTCTACTGTCTCTAGAGCACTCAGGGATCTCCTGCCCAATAGACCTAGACCTCTTTCTGAACAACTTCCAATCCCAGAACACCCATGGAACTCCATATCAATGGACTTTATTGAACAACTTCCAGATTCCTCAGATTACTCCACTATCCTTGTTGTCATTGACCATCTCTCCAAACAATGTATATTCATTCTGACAATGGACACCATAACTTCACTGGAGGTAGCTAAGTTGTTTTTGATGAATGTCTTCTCAAAACACTGTGTTCCCTCCTACATCACCTCTGATTGAGGTTCCAAGTTCATATTGCACTTCTTTAGATCTTTAGGAAAGGCCCTCAACATCCAGTTACACTTTAACTCCAGATATCATCCAGAGGGTGATGGCCAAACAGAGCATATGAATCAGATGCTAGAACAATACCTGCATATACAATATTGCAACTACCAATAGGATAACTGGTCTGAACTTCTGCCTCTTGCAGAGTTCATATACAACAATGCTCCTAGTGCTACCACTGGTGTCTCTCCATTCTTTGCAAACAAGGGCTACCATCTGAACATCTCTGTACACCCAGAACACAATCTCACCTCCACTCATGTGCTCGAATACTCAGTCAACCTTGACTCTCTACACCAATTCCTACATGAGGAAATGGACCATGCTCAAAAATGTTACCAAGGACCTGCAGATGCCAAGCAAGCTCCGGCTCTGGACTTCAAGCCCAGAGATCAGGTGTTTGTCAAGGCTAAGAACTTTAGGTTGAATAGGCCATCTAAAAAACTATCAGAAAAGAACTTGGGGCTGTACGAAATCATTGCTAAAGCTGGTACCCATTCCTTTACACTCCACCTTCCCAAATCTATGAAATCCATACATCTGGTATTTCATGTCTCACAGCCAGAACCTTCAGTATCCAACATTATGCCAAACCATGTACAGCCTCTACCACCTCTGGTCGAAGTCAATGGAGAACTGGAGTTTGAGATCTGTGAGATTCTTGACTTGAAAATCGATCAAAGGCACAAGAACTGCAAATTACTCTACCTTGTACATTGGTTAGGATATGAAGGTACTAATGAAGAAACTTTGTGGTTACTAGCTACTGAACTTGATCACACATTGGAACTAGTTGGAGATTACCATCTCCAGTATCTGGACAAACCTGGACCTCTCAATTAGGCAACAAGAAACATTCTATACAAAGTTACTAAATTAAAAGAGTGAGGTGACAAATGAGGCTACTACACTATTCTTCAACCTCTGTGTCACTCTCATTCTCTTCCATCTCCTGTCTCCTCTGCTTCCTTCATTGTTTCCTCTGTCTCATCTGTTTGCTCTGCCACCTCTGTGACTCTGTCCATTGCTCCTTCCTCTTCATATGTATGTGTCATCTGACATGCTTGCATTGTCCTCCAACCCACCTTGCATGTTTCATATCTGCTCCTCCTTGGTGTACACCATCATCATCATCAGATGATTATGATGGGCGATGCAACAGTTCATTGTCTGCATCTCCACCCACTTCCCCATCAGTACCACTATGATATTGTGGCCTACCTCTGCCAGCTCTGCTATGCCATTGTTACTCCAGCTCAGACCAGCCTCCTCTGACTGCTGCTTCTTCAATGGTGGCATGACTTTCTTGATTTCTTTGTCTTCTCATTTCCTCCACTGGATTGGCTTCTCTTCTCCTAGCTATTTGCAACACACCTTGACTGCATAGCAACTCTTGCAGGACATTGCCTTGGGTTCTTCTCGCAGCTCACATGTGAGGTTGTGCTTGATGCACCAGACATAGTCTGGTGCTGCCTGCCCCTTGCCTTTGTTGGCACACTGTTGCACTGCTACCTCCACAGTCAGCTCTGACTAACTGTGAGTATTTTGTCACTCACTCGTTTTTTTGGCCACCTCCTTGGCCTCCTTACATTGTTTCTCCTCCTCAACCACCTTGCATCACCTCTCCTCTTTGGCCACCTGCCTCACCTTCACCTTCTCCACCTTCTTCCATGCCTCCTCCACCTTCTGTCACTCCTTTGCCTTCCATTGCCTCTCTGCCTTCCATTGCTCCTCTGTCTTCCATCACTCCTCTGCCTTCCATTGCTCCTTTGTCTTGGCATTCCAAACATCATTGTTGTTGTTCATGTCTTCTGTGAGGTGCGTGTCAGACCAATTTTTGATGTCAGTAATGTCAGACATGTTAAGGAAGAAGTTAAGAAGAAAGCTCAAATTTATACCATGTCAATAAAAGATTCAGACTCTGATGCTTTAAACTCTGTATGTTCACAATCCAGACACCAAAGCAAACCCCCACCCTTGTCACATTATCACACTATGGCCTTCAGAGGTTCAGGCCTAAGAGGGGGATACTGTCATATCCCAGTTTTTTCACTAAGTCCAACTCTGGGATTCTGATTCAACTTTGATTCTGTTCCAACCATTTCTTATCTTTGCATCTCTCACTCTCCAGACTTGTCTTCCACTTTCCTCTGATTATGCCTCTGTTCCTATTATTTATTTTGCATAACATTCTTCATTGCTAATATACTTCAAATCTGATCTCACTTAGTAGCACAGCTCTGAACATATTTACCTCCATCATAGCACAGGGATATTTACTTCCAACCTCCATGTAGTTAGTCATTCAAACCTGATTCCTCCATATATAAACCTCCATACTATTGTCTCTGTACTTTAGTTTGAATATCATTTTAATCACTTCCCCTGAGTCCCTCTCAATTCTTCCTCTCGTTCTCCTTCAAAATATGAGGTCTTTAGGGAACTGGCAAGGGTGCAACATACAAGTCCTGCACCAATGACCTCATCCCTCCATCTACATCTGACCTTCTGTCATACCTCTGACCCCAACCTCTGAACCTTGCACTTGTGCACCTTCAGACTTCCTCAGACTTGATCTGGAAGAACCAGATTTAACAATCCTATGGAGAGTATGGATGTCAGCTGCTCACATTTGTCACATATATGAGGACTGGCTGAGTGGGGAATGTGTATGAGATATTCAGGCCTGTTTCATTTTCTGAGAAGTGTTGTTTGTCATTCCCATGGAAAGTTTATTCTAGGATGTGCTTCCAGAAGGCATGACAGTGTTGGGAGTCATACTTTTCTTGGACAAGACAAACATCTTGATAATGAGTGGAAATTGTATGGCATACCCCCTCTTCATCAGCCTTGCTAATATTGATCCTGTGATTCATTCCAGGATCTCACTCCACACATATCTCCTTCTCACTCTCCTCCCCATCCCGAAGTTCATTCACAAAAACACTCACACCCAGAGCCTTCTATATGATCAACTCATCCACCAAGCATTAAATGAGGTGGTAGAACCACTGAAGATGGCCATGTGCATTGGTGTAATGATGAGCAACTCCATTGGTAATCTATGATACTGCTATACTCCACTAGCTGCCTACATTGCGGATACCCCAGAACTCTTGTGGCATGCATGAACCCAAAGTGTCTTTGTTCATGACAGCTATATCAAAGAATTTTGGTGACCCAGTTCTACATTCTCCATGCACTGGATCTCATACCCTCACTGCCATCTGCAAGGCCTGCCAGAAGTGTTCTCTGCAAGATTTCAAGGTGTTTCTAAAGGCTGCAAAGGCCCTCTTCTTGAATAGCATTCTGGAAACCTTTTGGGTAGACTGGCTGTTATTGTGTCCATCACATTTTCTTCACACAGAGCTCCTGCATCACTTCCATCAATTTTCATGGGATCATAATATCAAGTGGTGTATCATGGTCATCACTGCTCTTGAGACTGATTTCAGGTTCTCCCTTCTCCAACCTATAGTTGGATATCATGGATTTGAGGATGGCATTTCTAGGTTAAAACAGGTCACTGGGTGTGACCATTGCTCTATCCATGTCATATGTATCCCATGCTATGAGTTCAACCCCATACTCCACCTCTGACACTTCTGATCCTTTCTGGACCATTCCTGTCAACTCCACCTACCACTATGTTGACTCCTGTTGCATTCTGCACTTCCCACACTTCCCACACACTCCTGCACCTCCAGGCTTCAATCTGCCCTTTTGGTATTCCCTGAATATGACTCCCTCTCTATAACTCTCCTCTTACTCATTCTCTGTGACACCACCATTGCTAATCAGTTTAACCTGTGTCTTGCTTAGGAGCACAGCTCTGGGCATTTGTACATCCCTCACAGCTCTGGAGCATCATCTGGTGGTTACTTACCTATAGGTGGTGGAATGATTACTCTGAGATCATTGTGGTATGGGTTCAAGAGTTATATTCAAATTCAGACTCAGATGAGTCTTATATTCTATAGGCAAGTATTATGTAGGCTACCATATATGTACACTATATTTCAACACTCTCTCTAGCTTAGTTTACCATGGTAGACTGTAAGCATAGAGTGAATATAATATAGAAAAGAAAAAACATCTGCACAATCAATCAATGGTGAGTATTCTATCTAAAAACTTATCCAAGCTGGGAATGGAACTTCTCAAACAGGACACATCCAAGGTTCTTTGTGAACATATCTGCATGGTTGTCAGTCTATGGGATATAGTACAGTTCAATCTGCTTCCACATCATCACAGCATCATATATGAAGTGATACCAAATGGAGATGTGCTTGGATCTCTTCTCAGTCAATGGGTTTTGTGCTATAAAGAGTGAACCCTGATTGTCACCACAGATAGGAAGAGGGCCTAGGTGATAGCCTAACTCTTCCATCATCTGTTTGATCCAAATGACCTGATAAGAACAATCACTCAGTGCCATATACTTGGCTTCTGTGGATGACAGTGTGATGACTTTCTGAAGGTGTAAATTCCAAAGGAAAACACCATCCACAAGTTTCAGGAAAAATACTGTCTGCAAGTGATAGGTGATCTTGTCCTAACCCCAATCAGAATCTGTACAGGCAAAAATGCTTTTATCATTGGCACCATTGTAGACTAGAGAGTAATCTCTGGTGCCTATTAGATAGTGACAGATGTAGAGAGCCTTCTCAAGGTAATCTCTTGATGGGTTGGTGGACATGTGAGTGAGTTGTGTCACTGCATACACAATGTCTGGTCAGGTTGATCTGATGACCACATCCACAACTTAGGATTGACAGGAGATTCATTCTTTGCTGGGTAGGAACCCTATGGTAGTGGTGTCGGTGCAGATTTAGCATTTTGCATTCTGCAGTACTCAATCACCTTGTTGAGATATGTGTGCTGGTCAAGGAATAATTTCTGACTTTCTTGACATGTAGACATTCAGAGGAATTCAGTAGGAACTCCTAAGTCGCAACATTTCTATTTCTTTATAAATGCAGCCTTTACCTTATCTACAAAGGCTGTGTTTGGTCCACAGAAGAGGGCATCATCTATGTAGATGATTGCTAGGATTGTCTCTTTTCCTTTGCAATAGATGAATAAACCAGCATCAGACTTGAGCCAGGTAAATCCTAGTTCCTGTATGGATTTATCCAATGCGTGCCACCAAGCTAATCCTGCTTGTTTTAGGCCATATATGGCACAGAGGAGGCATAGGACTTTGCCTTTGAGGTGAGAGGGCAAGAAACCCACAGGAAACTCCATGTAAAGTTCCTCTTCTAGTATACCATATAGATAGGTGGATCATACATCTAGAGTAGTAATATACCAGTCTTCTAGAGCTGAGAGGGTGAGCATGGCCTACACCATCTCAAAATGTACTACTAGGGAGAAGATGGCATCGAAATCAGTGCCTTCTACCTAAGTGAAGCCTTTGGCTACTAGGCAGGCATGTGTACAACCATCAGGTTTAACATCAAATTGTTACAATTTTTCCTTCGTTCACCCCATCCATGTTACCCCTATCTGCTCCAAACCCTACAGATCCTGAGGACATGCCCTTTCATTTTCCAGACTTCATTCAGTTTCCACCATTTCCTCTTTAGATGGTGCATGGAACTGCACACACGGCCCATTCCCTATTATGTTAACTTCTATTCCCTTTTCATATAGGTCCATTCCCAAAGTGGTATGGTCCATCTTCTTTTGGTCATGGTGACGCAGCCATATTTCCTTTCTGACTTCTTAGGCTGCGTCCATCTCTTTTCATCATGGTCCATTCCCCTTCTATTGTGGCTTACCTATCCTTTCCCAATTCGTCGTGGATGGACAGCACCTCCCAAAATAGGATCTCTCATTCCCATTTCGTACTCCACTCTTCCCTATATATACCTCACTGCATGTACTAGTATTCTCCATCTAGTTCTACACTTAACATGCTAGTTTCTAGTACCACTCGGCCCTGTCTGAGTGAGACCTTCCCTTCCACAGTTAGATGTGTCTTTCTGCGAGACTTCCCTCCATATGCCAATCATTCAGATATGCAATCTGCTTGTCATTGTTCCCAGCAACGAAACCAGGACCACACTGGAGACTAGTGTCTGTGTTCTTAACAAAAAGAACTAGATCTTCCAATGTCCTTGCCACCATGCAACAGGACACCCACCATTCACCATTCATTGATTCTCTGCCGCCGACTTCTCTGATACTGATGAGGAAGCTTCTGCATCTCCTTCCGGTACCTCTACACCTCATAGTGGATCTCCTTCTTCATCCTCAAACAAGGAATATCATCTGACAGAAGAACCGAGAACTGATTGCTTGCAACATCTCCCAGCTTTACCAAGCTCCTCCCAATCTTCCAGCGGACCCTTCCCAGAATTTGTAGCTGTTGCCAGTACGTCTTCCTCTGCCACTCCCTATGCTCACACTCCCCGAGGAGGGGTCGCTGCATCTCTTTGTGAGTACCACCCTCTACCTTCTGCACAGGCACCTCCCCTCGATGACGACTACCTTCACTTCAGCAAACCCATCCAAGTAGACCCTCCCCTCTACCCATCCGCACCTGCCATCATGTCTACTTCTGACAAACAGTCCGAGCTTAAAGCTGGACTCCCCAATGACTTCTCTGGGAAAGCTGAGGATGCCAATCACTGGCTCCTAGCTATGAAGGTCTACTTTACTATGAATACAGCCCACTACTCCAATGATGCCGCCACCATTACCTTCCTCAATAAAATGAGCAAGGGGTGGGGCGTAGCCTTCTCTGAGGGATAGCTAATGAAGCTGGCCGATCTGAGTATCAAGCCAGTGCATAAGATGCTGGAAAAGTTGCTGGAGGACTTTAAGCACATCTTTGTGCCAAAGGACACCACCACAAGGGCCCGGATGGCCTTGCACAACATTCGCATGGAGGGAAAGCCCTTCCAAGGTGACTTCCATGCATTCCGCTCAGCTTTCAAGCTTGAAGCAGGATGAAGCAGTGTCTCAGACCAGGATATCCTCAAGGACCTGGCCAAATGCGCAGTGACGGAGTTGCTGGCATGGAGTATGACAGCCCTGCCAGATGAACCTCCTACAGTTTCTGCTTGGCTCAATAAGGTGAGTCAATTCTTTGATGCTGCCAATAGGTTGAAATCCCTTCGGAAGGGAGGGCCATACATCCCCTCCACTTCCTCCTCTTCATCCCCTCACTTGCACGATCCCATGGCCATGGATGTTGATAGTGTCTACCTCACTCCTGCCACCCATGCCAAACACATGTGAAGTAACAAATGCTTTGTCTGTCACAAGGTTGGGTGTAGTATGCGGAACCATCCCTGGACCTATGGAAACACCCCTTCCTGACCTCATGGGACCCAACTCCATCCCCAGAATGTTTGTGTCGCTGAGACCTGTGAGTCTCCCCCTGTTATGTGAAACGTATGCTGTACATCAAACGTACTCTGCTTGTCTCGAGGGAGGTACTCACGAAGAGACACAGTGTCCTTGATAGAACAAAGCTATGACAAGAGTCAAGTCAAGGGGTCAGGGTCAAGGATTCCTCAAGTCGAACGAGACTGAGGTCGAGGGAGACTCGAGACGTACAACAACGTTGTATTGTGTAGATCAAGAATGAGGAGAGAAGTACAGGCAGACCAGTATAAGTACTAGTGAACTACTGTGGATGACTAATCTGATAGAACATCGTAGAAGCAATAGAACGACTGAGTCACGAATGAGTCACAATGGTTGCTAGGGGAAACGTAAGCAGTGTGAGAGAACTACTTAGAGGAGAAGGCTGTCCATAGATGAATGAACCAGATGTAAGTGCGTGTCTCCTACCAGCAATAAGGAAAAGGAATGGCGTGAGGAATGCATTCAAGGTAATGCAATGACGCTAAAGCTGTCTGGGTTAAAGAGGAGAAGGAAGTCATCTCGACCTGGTGTTAGTATCCCAGGGAGCACAAACGCAGAGAAATGTGAAGATATAAGGAAAACGGAGGCGCACATATATTGTATTGTAACACCCCCTCCTCCTTCTCATCCGGCCAAAGAGGATCCAATTCAGGAGTACCTCCATACCCTGAATATTGACCATGCTCACACTCTCAGAACCCTGAAGATTTGCTTCAACAAGGATCTTGACAAGCAGGGTGAACAAGTCAACAATGTTAAAGAGGAAGAGATCCCCTCCACCTCCTCCATGGAGGAATCCCAATCGGGTTTTTAGATGGAAGGAGTGGTTCAATGTCACTGCCTTCCCATACTATTGCTCCTGTAATAGTATCTGACAAAAATGCTAGATTGATTCAAATCCCTCTATCAGCTTTTGTCGGACCTACAGGACAAATCATCAACACCACTGCTCTTCTCAACAGTGGTGCTACAGGATGCTTCATCGACAGAGACCTTGTCAAACACATAAAGTGGCCAAAGACACGTATGGCTCGCCCTCTCTGGGCCCATAACATGGACAGCACTTCCAACATGAGTGGACTCATATGACATGAAGTCCATCTCACTATCTGAATCTCTGGAGCAGAAATGATCCAGATATTTATGGTGATCAACTGCAGCTTGCAGAACATCATCCTTGGCCTCCCTTGGTTACAGGAGGTCAACCTAATTATCAACTGGGCAACTGGAGCCATTGGGATCTCCAACAAGCTTCCAACCCTTTGCCACGACAACTCTGAAGCACTCAGGCAATGATACCTGATTCGCTATCTCAACATCGACCCCTCTGAGAAGCTTTTCAAACTTCTCTGGAAACAGATCAAACAAAATTCTTCCAAATGGCTTCAGAAGACCATGCTGTCCACTGAGCTTGCTCAGAAGGAGCAGCCTAAGGAGGAGATGTTACCTCCACAATTCTCAGCATTTGCCAATGTCTTTCAGAAACCCCCTGATGGACAACTCCCTCCCTCTCAGTCATTTGACCATACAATCGAACTGGACAAGGACTTCATCCCAAAGCATGCCAAAGCTTACCTGCTCAACCCCAAAGAGATTGAGGCATGTAAGGCATTTATTGATGAACATCTCAAGGATGGAAAGATCTGCCCTTCCAAGTCTCCACAGGCCAGTCCATTCTTCTTCGTTCCAAAGAAGGATGGCACTGTCCATCCCTGCCAGGACTATCGGTACCTTAACTCCCACACCGTCAAAAATGCCTATCCTCTTCCTCTCATCTCTGACCTGATGGATAAGCTCAAGGGATCTTCCATCTTCACCAAGATGGATATCCTGTGGGGATATAACAACGTCCTCATCACTGAAGCTGACTGATGGAAGGCCGCGTTCATCACCCCTTTTGGTCTCTTTGAGCCCAACGTCATGTTCTTCAGAATGTGTAACTCTCCTCCCACTTTTCAGGCCCTCATGGATCATATCTTCGGTGACTACATTGCCAAAGGATGGCTAGTCATCTACATGGATGACCTCTTGATCCATTCCTGCAATCTCACTACCAACAAGGCTTGCACCAAGCTGGTTCTAGAGCGACTCTGGGAGCACAGGTTAGGGCTCAAACTTTCCAAATGTTTCTTTGGCATTCGTGAGATCAAATACCTCAGGATGATCATCCACGAAGGGGAGGTCGCAATGGACCCAGTTAAACTGGCCGCCATTCACAACTGGGCTCCTTCGCTCAACATCAAAGCAGTTTGCTCTTTTCTGGGCTTCTGCAATTTCTATCACAAGTTAATCCCGGACTTTGCAACCATCACTCACTCCCTCAATGCTCTCACTGGCAAGAACATTATGTGGGAATGGGGTTTGGCCCAGGAAACTGCCTTCTGCCATCTCTAGAAGTGTTTCCTCCGGAAGCCTATCCTCCACTTCCCTGACATCCAGCAGCCCTTCTTTGTCATGACTGATGCTTCCCTTCTCACGGCGGAGGCTGTCCTCATGCAAAAGGACTCCAATGGCGACCTCCACCCTTGTGTCTATTACTCTCACACCTTTGGTTCTGCCGAGCAGAACTACAATATCTATGATCAGGAGCTCCTTGCCATGATCCTGGCCCTTGAGGAATGGTGCCATTACCTCACCGGCACCTACCACCCTGTGACGATTCCTACTGACCACAAGAATCTCACCTACTTCAAGGCGCCCCATAAACTTTCTCATCGACAGGCCCATTGGATGTGTTACAATTTTCCCTTTGTTCACCCCATCCACATAACCCCTATCTGCCCCAACCCCTATAGATGCCGATGACTTGCCTTTTCATTTTCCAGACTTCATTCAGTTTCCACCATTTCCTTACTAGACGGCGCATGGCACTGCACTTGCGGCCCATTCCCTATTATGTTAACCTCTATTCCCGTTTCATCTAGGTCCATTCCCAAAGCAGTATGGTCCATCTTCTTTCAGTCATGGTGACACAACCATATTTCCTTTCTGACTTCTTAGGTTGCGTCCATCTCTTTTTGTCATGGTCCATTCCCTTTTTGTTGTGGTTACATAACCTTTCTCAATTTGTTGTGGACAGACAGCACCTCCCAAAATGGGATCTCTCACTTCCATTTCATACTCTGCTCTTCCCTATATATACCCAGCTGCATGTACAGTAGTTCCCCATCTAGTTCTATGCTATTCTGCCTAGTTTCTAGTACCACTTGGCCCTGTCTGAGTGAGACCCACTTTCCGCAGTCAGATGCATCTACTGCGAGACCCTTCTCTCCGTACTTTGACATTGTTGTCGTATGAGACCTACTTGAGGCTGTTCCCAGTGGGTAGATAGGATATCCCACTGGAGACTAGTCTCTGTGTTAACAAAATCATGAGTACCACCCTCTACCTTCTGCACAGGCACCTCCCCTCGACGACGACTACCTTTGCTTCAACAAATCCATCCAAGTAGACCCTCCCCTCTACCCATCCGCACCTGCCATCATGTCTACTTCTGACAAACAGTCCGAGCTTAAAGCTGGACTCCCCAATGACTTCTTTGGGAAAGCTGAGGATGCCAATCGCTGGCTCCTAGCTATGAAGGCCTACTTTACTATGAATACAGCCTACTACTCCAATGACGCCACTGCCATAACCTTCCTCAACAAAATGAGCAAGGGGCAGGGCATAGCCTTTTCTGAGGGATGGCTAATGAAGCTTGCTGATAGCGAAATCGACAAGTCAGACAAGATGCTGGAAAAGTTGCTGGAGGACTTTAAGCATGTCTTTGTCCCCAAGGACACCACTGCAAGGGCCAAGATGGCCTTGCACAATATTCGCATAGAGGGAAAGCCCTTTTCAGGTGACTTCCATGCCTTCCACTCAGCCTTCAAGCTCGAGTCCAGAAGATCAGGTGTCTCGAACCAGGATATCCTGAAGGACCTGGCCAAATGCACAGTGACAGAGTTGCTCACATGGAGTATGACTGCCTTGCCGGATGAACCAGCCATGGTTTCTGCTTGGCTCGACAAAGCTGGTCAGTTCTATGGTGCAGCTAATAGGTTATGATCTCTATGGAAGGGAGGGCCATACATCCCCTCCACTTCCTCCTCTTCCTCCACTCACTTATGTGATCCCATGGCCATGGACATAGACTCTGTCTACCTCACTCCTGCCACCCACGCCAAACACATGCAAAGCAATAAATGCTTCGTCTGTCACAAGGTCAGGTGTAGTACATAGAACCATCCCTGAATTTGTGGAAACACCTCCTCTCGACCTCCTAGGACCCCACCCCGTCCACAGAATGTTCGTGTCACTGAGACCTCCAAGTCTCCTCCTCCTCCTCCTCCAGCCAAAGAGGATCCAATTCAGGAGTACCTCTGTACCCTGAATATTGACAGTGCCCATGCTCTCAAGACCTTGAAGATTTGCTTCAACAAGGACACCAATGAGCATGGTGAATGCATCAACAATGTGGAAGAGAATGAGGTTCCCTTCACTGAGGAATCTCATTCAGATTTTTGAAAGGAAGGAGTGGTTCAACCTCACTACCTTCTCACACTCTCACATCTGTAATAGTATCTGACAAAAATGCTAGATCGATTCAACTCCCTCTTTCTGCATTTGTTGGATCTACAAGACAAATTGTTGACACCACTGCTCTTCTCAACAGTGGTGCTACCAGATGCTTCGTTGACTGCGATCTTGTTGAACACATGAAGTGGCCAAAGACACATATGTTGCACCCCCTCCAGGCTCGCAACGTGGATGGCACTTCCAACATGAGCAGACTCATATGACATGAAGTCCAGCTCACTATCTGAATCTCTGGGGTTGAAATGACCCAGACATTCATGGTGCTGAACTGTGGTTCACACAATGTCATCCTTGGCCTACCTTGGTTACAGGAGGTCAACCCGGTTATCAACTGGGCTACTGGAGCAGTCTTGATCCCAGACAAGCTCCCTACTCTTTGACACAATGACCCCAAGGCGCTCAGGCAGTGATACCTGATCCACGATCTCGGAGTTGACCCCTCCGAGAAGCTCTCCATGCTTCTTTGGAAACGACTGGAATGGAACTCTTCTTCTGAATGGCTTCAGAAGACCACGTTGTCCACTGAGCTAGCTCAGAAGGAACAACCCAAGGAGGAGGTATTACCTCCACAATTCTCAGAATTCACTGATGTTTTCTAAAAACCCCCTGACAGACAACTCCCCCCCTCTTGGTCTTTTGACCATACAATTGAATTGGACAAGGACTTTGTCCTGAAACATGCCAAGGCTTATCCGCTCAATCCCAAGGAGATCGACGCGTGTAAGGCATTCATTGACAAACATCTCAAGGACAGAAAGATCCATGCCTCGAAATCCCCACAGGCAAGCCCCTTCTTCTTCATTCCAAAGAAGGACGGCACCCTCCACCCCTGCCAGGACTACCACTATCTTAATTCCCTCACCATCAAGAATGCCTACCCTCTCCCCCTCATCTCTGATTTGATGGATAAGCTCAAGGGATCTGTTATGACTGCCTCGGGTAGAGACAGAAGTAGACTTTCAAGGTGTAGCGCAAGGTGTTGATGGTTTGCACAAGGCAAGTTTCTAGGTTCAGAGGGTAAGTCCAACAACCGTGGACTAGATCAAAGGTTCAAGGGATGTCCACTTGGAGAGGAGCGATGGAGGAGTGGGCAAGCGCTACTATTCAAGGCAGGAGAAAGTACAGTGGCTCAAATAAGTGTCCCAATGTTGGGGCATTTTGGAAAGATGTGACATTTGCAAAAGAACCAAAATACATTAGCTCTAACCATTGCAGGGTCATCAATAGCCCTAACCATTGCACTAAAGATGAGCTCTCAGTCATGTGATTTGGTTGCCATGGAATTAAGATATAACCATTTCAAAATGATATGTCATTGGGACACTTATTTGACCCCGATGTTATCAATCAT
>JBBPOF010000614.1:0-19934 GCA_038091315.1 Porphyrellus cyaneotinctus | reverse complement strand
GATGGGATCGGTGATTCCTGCCTTAGCGGCGAGGTTCTGGAAGTCAGTGATATATTTCTGGAATCCATCGTCCATGTTTCCGTTAGGAAGTTTGAACGACTTCTGGACTAGCTTGGTGAGGTCGTGTCGAGCAACGGCTTTGATATCGAAGGGGAAGAAGGTGGACTCGAAGTCCTGTACGAGTTTGGCAAAGGTTTTATCGGAGGCGAGGGCATTGGCATCAGCCATTTTGTCATACCACATCTCTGAGAAAGAGACGCCTCGTCCCTTGCTCATCTTATTGAGAGTGGTCATGACCTGGGTTTCATCAGAAGAGTACAGTCTGGAGTTGATGGCGAAGTAGGCCTTCATGGCCTTGATCCATCTCATGGTGTCTGAGGGTTCCCCAGATAAATCCGCGGGGAGGGCGGCCTTGAGTTCGGAGGGGTTTGACATGGGTGCTGGGGTTACTCTGGGTGCAATGGGTACGGTGGGTACAACGGGCGTCACAGCCTGGGAGGTTCTGGATATAGTGGTGTCAGAGTACAACGATTCGTTGTTGTTGTCAGAGTCCTGTGGTACTTGGTACCTTTGTCGAGAAGGTCTGGATGTTGTGGTGACTACGATGGGTCGGTCCTACTCCTAAATAGGAGGGACGGAGGGAGATTCTTGATCTTTTGTTATGTGAAACGTACACTGTACGTAGAGTGTACTCAGTTTGTCTCGAGGGAGGTACTCACGAAGAGACACAACGTCCTCGATAGAACTAAGCTACGACAGAAGACAAGTCAAGGGTCAAGGTCAAGGGTTCCTCAAGTCGATTGGACTGAGGTCAAGGGAGACTTGAGAGCGTACAATGAACGTTGTATTGTGCAGATCAAGAATGTGGAACGAGGTACAGGCAGCTCGGTATAAGTACTCATGAACTACTGCGGATGACTAATCAATAGAACATCTAGGAAGCAGATAGAACGATGAGTCATGAATGAGTCATGATGGTAACTAGGGGAAACGATGGCGTGGGGATTGCGTTCAAGGTAATGCAATGACGCTAAAACCATCAGGGTTAAAGAGAAGAAGGAAGTCGTCTTGACCTGGCGTTAGCATCCCAGGGAGGGTGAAAGTAGAGAAACGAGATGATATAAGAAAAACGGAGGCGCACATATACTGAATCGTAACACGAGAAAGTTTATGAGGCACCTTGAAGTTAGTGAGATTCTTGTGGTTGATAAGAATCATTACTGGGTGGTAGGTGCTGGTGAGGTAATGACACCATTCTTCAAGGGCAAGGATCATGGCAAGAAGTTCTTGGTCATAGATGTCATAGTTCCACTCGGTGGAAACAAAGGTATGAGAGTAGTAGGCACACAGGTGAAGGTCACCATTGGAGTCCTTTTGCATGAGGACCACTTCTGCCACAAGGAGGGAAGAGTCGGTTATGACAAAGAAGGGCTGTTGGAAATCTGGGAAGTGGAGGATGGGCTTCTGGAGGAAACATTTTTAGAGATGGTGGAAGGCTGTATCCTCGAGCAAACCCCAGTCCCATGCAACATTTTTGCCAGTGAGAGCATTGAGGGGGCAGGCAATGGTTGCAAAGTCTGGGATTAACTTGCAATAGAAGTTGCAGAAGCCCAGGAAAGAGTGAACTGCTTTTATGGAGTGAGGGGGGGCCCAATCATGAATGACAGCCAGTTTAACTGGGGCCATAGTGACCTCTCCCTCATGGATGATCATCCTGAGGTATTCCACCTTGCGGATGCCAAAGAAACACTTGGACAGCTTGAGCCCAAGTCTGTGCTCCCAGAGTCATTCCAGAACCAGTTTGGTGCAAGCGTCATCAGTGGCGAGATCACAGGAATAAATCAGGAGGTCATCCATATAGATGACCAACCATCCTTTGGCAATGTAATCCCCAATAATGTGGTCCATAAGAGCCTGAAAGGTGGGAGGGGAATTACACATTCTGAAGAACATGACATTAGGCTCATAGAAACCGAATGGAGTGATGAAGGTGGCCTTCCATTGATTGGCTTCCATGATGAGGACATTGTTGTATCCCCATCAAATATCCATCTTGGTAAAGATGGAGGATCCTTTGAGCTTATCCATGAGATTGGAGATGAAGGGGAGGGGGTAGGCATTCTTGACAGTGTGGGAATTGAGATAGCAGTAGTCTTGGCAGGGGCAGAGGGTGCTGTCCTTCTTTGGAATGAAGAAGAATGGACTGGCCTATGGGGACTTGGAAGAATGGATCTTACCGTCCTTGAGATGTTTGTCAATAAACATCTTACATGCTTCAGTCTACAAATTGAGAACAGTCATGTAAGCCATAGCAAAAATGGAATGGATCATGACAAAAAGGGATGGACGCAGCTCCAGAAGTCAGAAAGGAAATAAGGCTGCATCATCACAACCAAAAGAAGATGGACCATACCACTTTGGGGATGGACCTAGATGAAAGAGAATGGATGTTAACATAATAGGGAATTGTTACACGAAACGTACACTGTACATCGAGCGTACTCTGTTTGTCTCGAGGGAGGTACTCACAAAGAGACACTGCATCCTCAATAGAACAAAGCTACAACAAGAGTCAAGTCAAGGGTCAAGGTCAGAGGTTCCTCGAGTCGAAATAGACTGAGGTCAATGGAGACTTGAGAACATACAACAAATGTTGTATTGTGCAGATCAAGAATGAGGAAAAGAGATACAGGCAGATTGGTATAAGTACTTAGTGGGCTACTGTGGATGACTAATCCATAGAACATCATAGAAGCAATAGAACGACCGAGTCACAAATGAGTCATGATGGTTGTTAGGGAAAACGTAAGCAGTGCGAGAGAACTGCTTAGAGGAGAAGGCTGTCCATAGATAGATAAACCTGGTGTAAGTGCATGTCCCCTACTAGCTATAGAGAGAAAGAATGGCGTGGGGAGTGCATTCAAGGTAATGCAATGACGCTGAAGCCGTCCAGGTTAAAGAGAAGGAGAAAGTCATCTCGACCTGGTGTTAGTATTCCAGGGAGAGTGAATATAGAGAAATGTGAAGAAAGAAGAAAAACAGAGGTGCACATATATTGTATCATAACATTACCCCCTTCATACACTGGAGCCCCAGGCTCAAGTAACATACTACTCCTGCACATCAGGAGGAGGGGGTTCTCATTGGAGAGCTCCTGGGGAGAAGATGGTCGCAGCCTGCTCAGGAGTAAGGACCGTAAAAGGACAATCAACCTCTTGGTGCCCGAACGTAGCACAAGTGGAGCAAGGTACTCCAGGACAAAACTGGGATCCATGTCCCCATCGAAGGCAAATGCTACACTGGGTGGTAAGACACAAACGTGTTGGATGACCGGGGGCAGCACAATGACATTTGGGACAGATGTAGTGGGGGCAGTCATCTCGCAAGTGCCCAAGACCGTGACAACGAAAACACTGGGTGGAAGCAACAGCGGGGGTAGGAGGAAATACGTTTGGAAGAACATGAGTAGCTGCTGAAAGGACGGTGTTGCCAGAAGTGTTTCGAGTGTAATATGATCTGAAGATGCATCGAGCGTCTTCATCAAGATGTCGGCCAGCAGTATTGGGGTTGTGTGGGAAGCAAACAGTCATTGGAGTGAGAGGTCGTTCGACAGGAGAGGTGGGGGTGGACGGTTCGATTGCGGTAGAGGTTTCGGATAACAAAGTCATGGGGGAGCAGGGATGTGAAGAGATGCAGGATGCGAGAGTGGGGGTGGCAGGTACGAAGGTCTCTTCTTGGAGTCTAGGAGGAGGAATGGGTAAAATAGGTGGGGATCGAGGAGGAAGAAAATCAGTAGCCTCCATGTATCTGTCTCATTCTCCCATGGACATGGATAAATAAATTCGTTGAAACATGGGATAAATCACGGTGGTGGGTAATCATTTGACAAAAGAATGGAATCCATACAGATGAAGGATAGTGAGAATACGACGAGGGAGGGCAGATATATGAAGTTGTAGAGGGATACCGAAGTCCGAAGGGGGATCAGACGGGTTGGCCAGATGATGGTATCATTCAACTGTTAGGGTCTTGTGGAAGAGTTTGATGAGCTCCTGGGTGATGATGTCTTCTTTAAACAGATAGAGATCCTCGAGGGCATGGCAGATATGTGGCGTGGTGAGAATAGCAGCGTAAAGAATGAGAATAAAATGTAGAGGCAAACAAGATGGACGAACAGGACGAGAACGCAATGGGGAGGTATTTGGAGAGGAGGATAGAGAGGAGGAAGAACGAGACGAAGATAGGAAAGACATATTTGGGGAAGTCAAAGATGATGGCTTCAATGGAGAAGTGGAACATTTGCAGGGGGGTACTCACGAAGAGATGCCGCTTCCTGGGGATTTTAGTTCAAACGATGACTCTCCTTATAAGCCTTGAGTACCTCAGGGACATGGCGGAGATTGGTTTCAGGTTCCCATGTATTTTCCAAAGATGGATAACCCTTCCATGCAGTTAGGTATTGGCATTTTCCGGCATTGCCTCTGTGACTAATGATCTGATCAACTTTGTATTCTTCTTCAGCACCAATTAAGTCAGAAGGGGGTCGAGAGAAGTTGGGACCATGTGTGACGGTTTTGCAATAAGAAGATAAGAGGTTGGCATGGAACACGTCATGGATTTTCCATGTGGGTGGTAGGCGTAACCGGTAAGTGAGCAGTGATAGGACCTGAGATATCTCAAAGGGTCCATGGTGTTTTGGGGCGAGTTTCCATGAAAGGTAATGGAGGCATAGATTAGAAGCTTCCAGCCAAACCTTATTGCCTACTTTCCAGGGGGAGAATTTCTGGATGGAATGTTCTGTCATGATTCATCTGGCAGTTTCATGTGCTGCAAGAGCTTCTTTGTGGGCTTCTTCAAGTAGGGAAAGTCAGTTTTCAAGAGCAGGGAGAAAGGTCTTGCCCAGGGGAGGATATGACTGGGGTTCATATCCGAGAAGTAAGGAAAAAGGGGAGGCCTTGGTAGAGCTGTGTGGAGCGGAGTTGTGGTGGAATTCGGCGGTGGTGATGTACTCTGTCCATCTTCAGGGGTTGTTGGAACAAAAGATACAGAGGTAGGTTTCAATTTCCTGATTAGTTCGTTTTGTCTGGCCATCAGTCTGGGGGTGATAAGCGGTGGAGAGGCGGATATCATAGTTGAGGAGTCTAGCCAGTTCCAGCGCGAAAGCGGAGGCGAATTGAGGGCCTCTATCCGAGATGATAGAGTTGTATAACTCAAATCGTTTGTAAACATGTTCAAAGAATAATTTGGCGATTCCAGCGGCATCGATAGTTTTAGTACAAGGGCATAGAATTACCCCCTTCATAAGGCCGTGGTCGACCACGACCATCAGAGAGTCAAAGCTGGCAGAGAGGGGAAGATCAGTGATGAGATCAACAGAGAGTTGCTGAAACGGAAGTGAGGAGGTGGAGGTGATTGGAGTCAGAGGGGGGTGGGTTGGGTGAGTATTAACTTTGTTCTGTTGGCAGATAGCACAACTGGAGACAAAAGCGTTGACAAAGGAGGATAACCCTGGCCACCAAAAGTCACGTTCAACATTGGCTTTGGTGCAGAAACGACCCATATGACCTGTAGAAGGAGAGGAGTGCAAGGCGTAGACGATGGAGTGGCGAGAGGAAGGAGGTATGTACATATGACCTTTGAAATAGAGGTGACCGTTGTCGAGAGTCCAATCAGTGAGAGTCGAATGGGGAAACAATGGTGATCCTTGTTGTAGGTTGGCGATGGCGCATAACACAAGAGGGTCAGAGGCAGAGGAAGAAGAGATTTTGTGGGCGAGAGTAATGTCAAGAGCGTTGATGACCATGGGATCTGGGCAAATGGAAGCGTCTGCATTATCGGTGGTGGTATCCAGATGATCTCATCAAGAGAGAGCATCAGCAGGAGCCATCTTGGATCCAGGTGTTACTTTCCAGACAATGGCAAAATCTTGGAGAAACAAAGCCCATTGAGCCTGATGACAAGAGAGTTTGCGAGGGTCTTTGATATAGGAAAGATTCTTGTGATCTGTGATGACGGTGATTGGATAGTTGGTTCCCTGAAGGTAATGTCGCCATTCTGAAAGAGCGAGGATAACAGCAAGGAGTTCCCTGTCATAGATGTCATAGTTGCGCTCCGCAGGGGTGAAGGTTTTTGAGAAGTAGGCACAGGGATGGAGGTTGCCATTGGTGTCATCTTGCATGAGTACGGCGCCCACAGCCAAAAGGGAAGTGTCAGTCATGAGGGAAAAGGGTCATGAGATATCAGGGATACAAAGGACAGGGGTGGAGGAGAAAATGGACTTGAGAGTATCAAACGCTTTCTGTTGGAGCGGAGTCCAGGCCCAAGGTTCATCTTTCTGGGTTAACAGATTCAGGGGGGCAACAATGTTGGAGAAATTGGGAATGAATTTGCAATAGAAATTGATGAAGCCAGTGAAGGATCATATGGCTTTGATGGAAGTGGGAGGTTTCCAGTCACGGATGGCATTGAGTTTCTTTGTGTCCATTGCGACCTGTCCTTGTCCAATGACCATCCCAAGATATTTCATTGTTGGGACATCGAAGGTGCATTTGGAGATTTTTAAGGACAGATTGTGTTCGTGTAGGCAAAGGAGGATGCGACGTGTTCATTCATGGTGAAGAGAGAGGGTACCTTGGGTGCAGATACCTAGGTCATCCATATAGATTTTGAGCCAACGTTCCGCAATCATGTCTGCGAAGATGTGATTCATGAAGGATTGAAAGGTTGCTGGAGCGTTGCAAAATCCGAAAAACATGATGGTGGGTTCGAACAACCTGAGGGGTGTGATGAACGCAGCTTTCCATTGGTCCTCTTCTCAAATCTGGATGTTGTTATATCCCCATCGGATGTTGAACTTGGTAAAGAAGTTGGTGTCTTTCATGTCGTCAATGAGTTCCGGGATGAGAGGTAAAGGATATCTGAAGCGTCGGATATGAAGGTTCAAATGTCGATAATCTTGGCAAGGGTGAAGGGTTCCATCTTTTTTTGGTACGAAAAAGAACAGAGACACTTGAGGGGATTTGGAGGGGATGATATGTCTGGTTGCTAAATGTTCCTTGACGAATGCCTCACAAGCAGAGAGTTTGGCAGGATTTAAGGGGTATATCTTGGCTATCTTCAGGGTGAACGTAGGGAGGAGATCAATGGTGTGGTTGAAGGGTCTATGGGGTGGTAATTTGGTGTGCATCTTTTCAGAGAAGACGTCAGCGAAGTCCTGGCACCAATTTGGAACTGATTGTTCCATCGGTTTCTCGGTTTGAGCGATTTGGGTAGAGATGGTGATCTTGTTGATCGTTTCACCATTGTGCCACAGTTCTCGCTTTCGAAGGCATTGTGATATCTTTCGGTCGGCTTCTAGACCAAGCCACCAAAGGAGGTATCTTTGTGGGATGTGCAGATCATTGGACGTTGGGGATGGTGGTCGAGGGATTTCAAGGGTATGAGCATTCCAGTTGATGTGGGGATTCCACTTTCGAAGCCAAGGCATTCCCAGAATGATCTGTCTTTTTCCAAGGCTGAGTACCATGAGATCTATATCATTGGAGAAGGAGTTGTGTTGAAAAGAAGTATGGGCTTTCCAACATATGGTTCCTTTTGCATTGGTGGTTCTGTCGACGTTTATTGCCAAGGTAGGTTTGGGAAGGCGAACGAGGGGGAAGTTGGCTTCACAAAGGAGTCCGGTGTCAATGAAGTTCCCGGTTGCCCTGCAGTCAATGAGAGTGGTGGTTTCGACGATTTTTGTACTAGCTCGGAGTTTGATAGGAATGCAAAGAGTTCTTTGTTTCAGCAAGGCTACTAGTACATGGGCGATATCATGGGAAGAGGTCGTCAAAACATCTTCCCGATTCAAAAATCCTCTGCTTTGAGATTGGTTACAGCTACTTCCTCCACTGGGTCGTCATAGCAGAGCTTCAGGGTTTGAAGGACTTTGGTTTCATCCTTGCCTTGGGTCTTCAAGGTTTGGACATACTGTTCTAGTGCGGAGAGAGGAGCAGTAGTAGAGTTCGACGGGGGAGCGTCATTGGTAGTGGTGGTTTCTGTATTTTGAACTTTCTGGAGACAAGAAGTCGATGGTTGAGAGGTTCTCTGAGAACAACACTGGGTAGCATTATGTCCGGGTTTTCTGTGGCAGAAGCAAAGGCCATCTTTGAAGCATTTAGCACGTTCTGCAGGGGTAAGTTTTCGCAGGGTTACTACGTCAACATCCATGGCATCAGGGTCTCTGGTGGTACGGGAGCTTAGAAGTGAGGGAGTTCCATGACGACCCCTTAGGGTAGCGATGCGCATCTTCTGTGCATGGAAAATCTTGGCTTGTTCGATCCATTTGGGTAAAGTGGTGGGGATGGCAGCCATGGACAAAATCATGGTGGCAATCTGTTGATCAATGCCAAGGGAGAATTGGTCAATGAGTGTGATGGGATCAGTGATTCCTGCCTTAGCAGCGAGGTTTTGGAAGTCAGTGATGTACTTCTGGAATCCATCATCCATATTTCCATTAGGAAGTTTGAACGATTTCTGGACCAGCTTAGTGAGGTCATGTCAAGCGACTGCTTTGATATCGAAGGGAAAGAAGGTGGACTTGAAGTCCAGTATGAGTTTGTCAAAGGTTTTATCAGAGATGGGGGCGTTGGCATCAGCCATTTTGTCATACCACATCTCTGAGAAAGAGACTCCTCATCCCTTGCTCATCTTGTTGAGAGTGGTCATGACCTGGGTTTCATCTAATGAATACAACTTGGAGTTGATGGCAAAGTAGGCCTTCATGGCCTTGATCCATCTCATGGCATCTGAGGGTTCCCCAGAGAAATGTGCAGGGAGGGTGGCTTTGAGTTCGGAGGGGTTTGACATGGGTGCTGGGGTTATTCTAGGTGCAGGGGGTACAGTGGGTACAAAGGGCGTCACAGCCTGGGAGGTTCTGGATACTGTGATTTCAGAGTAAAATGACTCGTCATCGTTGTCAGAGTCCTGTGGTACTTGGTAGCTTTGTTGAGAAGGTCTGGATGTCATGGTGACAATGGTGGGTCAGTCCTTCTCCTAAATAGGAGGGATGGAGGGAGATTCTTGATCTTTTGTTACGCAAAACGTACGCTGTACGTCGAGCGTACTCTGTTTGTCTTGAGGGAGGTACTCATGAAGAGACACTGCATCCTCAATAGAACAAAGCTACAACAAGAGTCAAGTCAAGGGTCAAGGTCAGAGGTTCCTCGAGTCGAAATAGACTGAGGTCAATGGAGATTTGAGAACGTACAACAAACGTTGTATTGTGCAGATCAAAAATGAGGAAAAGAGATACAGGCAGATTGGTATAAGTACTTAGTGAGCTACTGCGGATGACTAATCCATAGAACATCATAGAAGCAATAGAATGACTGAGTCACAATGAGTCATGATGGTTGTGAGGGAAAATGTAAGCAGTGTGAGAGAACTGCTTAGAGGAGAAGGCTGTCCATAGATAGATAAACCTGGCGTAAGTGCATGTCTCCTACCGGCAATAGAGAGAAAGAACAGCGTGGGGAGTGCATTCAAGGTAATGCAATAACACTAAAGCCATCTGGGTTAAAGAGAAGGAGAAAGTCATCTCGACCTGGTGTTAGTGTTCCAGGAAGAGCGAACGTAGAGACATGTGAAGAAAGAAGGAAAACAGAGGCACACATATATTGTATCGTAACACCAACCAATAATAAAGGTCTTTATTCCTTTCACCAAATGCAGCAGGGAGCAGGGTGAAAACATGCACTGTGCACCCCATCCAAATTATGTTACAGACCCAGAGGAGGCACTAAGAAATCTTTTTCACATCAATCCAGCTTCATCATTTGCTCATGTCTTTGCATGGAAGCACCCTAAATTCGGCCTTCAACCCCTCTCAAAAAAATCAGGTCACTTCATGCATCTCCTCACTTGTCAAGCAGCATAACCTCCCTAATATCAAAGGCCACAGCATCCACATCAGGGGAACACACCATTATCTCTTAAAAGGAGTCTCCTTTGAAGTGGTCAAAGCCATGGGTCGCTGGGCTAGAAACGCCTTTTTGGGCTACCTATGAGAACATGTGCTCATTCTCGCACCCTTCCTGCAGGTGGAACTGGAGATATACAAAGCTTTCAGATGGATTGCCATCCCTCCAATGTGCTAAGTGAGTCTCTTCCCCACTCCTAGTGGATGGGCACCAGCTTTGCTAGCTGCATCACATGTTACGCAGAACATACGCTGTATGTCGAGCATACTCTGTTTGTCTCGAGGGAGGTACTCACAAAGAGACACAGCATCCTCGATAGAACAAAGCTACAACAAGAGCCAAGTCAAGGTCAGGGTCAAGGTCAAGGGTTCCTCAAGTTGAAAGAGACTTAGGACGATGGAGACTTGAGAGCGTACAATGAACATTGTATTGCGTAGATCAAGAATGAGGAACAGAGATACAGGCAGTTTGGTATAAGTACTAGAGAACTACTGCAGATGACTAATCCATAGAACATCATAGAAGCAATAGAACGTCTGAGTCACAAGTGAGTCACGATGGTTGTTAGGGGCGATGTAAGCAGTGCAAGAGAACTACTTAGAGGAGAAGGCTGTCCAAGAATGAATAAACCCAATGTAAGTGCATGTCCCCTACTGGCAATAAAGAGAAGGAACGGCGTGAGGAGTGCATTCAGGGCAATGCAATAACGCTGAAGCCATCTGGGTGAAAGAGAAGGAGAAAGTCATCTTGACCTGGTGTCAGTATTCCAGGGAGGACAAATGTAGAGAAATGTGAGGAAATAAGAAAAATGGAGGCGCACATATACTGAATCGTAACATTACCCCCTTCATACACTGGAGCCCCAGGCTCAAGTAACATACTACCTCTACACATCCGGAGGAGGGGGTTCTCGTTGGAGAGCTCCTGGGGAGAAGATAGACACGGCCTGCTTGGGAGTAAGGACCATAAAAGGACAATCAACCTCTTGGTGCCCAAACGCAGCACAAGCGAAGCAAGGTACTCCAGGGCAAAACTGGGATCCATGTCCCCATCGAAGGCAAATGCTACATTGGGTGGTGAGACACAGATGTGACAGATGACTGGGGGCGGCACGATGACATTTGGGACAGACGTATTGGGGGCAGTCATCTCGCAAGTGCCCAAGACTGTTACAACGAAAACACTGAGTGGTGGCATTAGCGAGGGTAGGAGGAAAGATGTTTGAAAGGACGTGAGTGGCCGCTGAGAGAACGGTATTGCCAGAAGTGTTTCGAGTATAATAGGTCCTGAAGACATGTCGAGCTTCTTCATCTAGATGTCAGCCAACGGTGTCAGAGTCATGTGGGAAGCGGATAGCTACTGGAGTGAGAGGTCGTTCGACAGGAGAGGTGGGGGTGGATGGTTCAATAGCCATAGAGGTTTCAGACAGTAAGGTCATAGGGGAGCAGGGACGAGAGGAGATGCGGGATGTGAGAGTGGGAGTGGCAGGTACAAAGGTTTCTTCCTGAGGTCTGGGAGGAGGAACAGGTAAGATGGGCGGGGATTGAGGAGGAAGGAAGTCAGTGGCTTCCATGTATCTGTCTCGTTCTTCCATGGACATGGACAAGTAAATTCGTCGGAATGTGGGATAGATCACGGTGGTGGGTAATCGTTCGACGAATGAATGGAATCCATATAGGTGAAGGATAGTGAGAATACAACAAGGGAGGGCAGATATATGAAGTTGTAGAGGAATACCGAAATCCGAAGGAGGGTTCAAAGGGTTGGCTAGACGATGGTATTGTTCAACAGTCAGGGTCTCGTGGAAGAGTTTGATGAGTTCCTGGGTGACGACGTCTTCTTCAAAGAGATACAGATCCTCAAGGGCATGGCAGATATGTGGCGTGGTGAGAATAGCAGCGTAAAGAATGAGAATGAAATGTAAGGGCCAACAAACAGGACAAACAGGATGAGAATGCAATGGGGAGGTATTTGGAGAGGAGGACAGTGAGGAGGAGGAACGAGATGAAGATAGGAAAGACATATTCGGGGGAATCAAAGATGATGGCTTTGATGGAGAAGTTGAACATTTGCAGGGGGGTACTTACGAAGAGACGCCGCTTTCTGGGGAATTGGGTCAAACGATGACTCTCCTTATAAGCCTTGAGTATTTCAGGAGCATGGCAGAGATTGCTTTCGGGTTCCCAGGTGTTTTCTGATGAAGGGTAGCCTTTCCATGCGGTTAGGTACCGGTGTTTTCCGGCGTTGCCTCTATGACTAATGATCCGATCAACTTCGTATTCTTCTTCGGCATCAATTAGGTCAGGAGGGGGTCGGAAGAAGTTGGGACCATGCGTGACGGTTTCGCAATAAGAAGATAGAAGGTTGGCATGGAACACGTCATGGATTTTCCATGTGGGTGGTAGGCGTAATCGGTAGGTGAGCGGTGATAGGACCTGAGATATCTCAAAGGGTCCATGGCGTTTTGGGGCGAGTTTCCGGGATAGGTAGTGGAGGCGTAGATTAGAAGCTTCTAGCCAAACCTTGTCACCTACTTTCCATGGGTGGAATTTCTGGGTAGAACGTTCTGTCATGATCTGTTGGGCGGTTTTGTGCGCTGCAAGAGCTTCCTTTCGGGCCTCTTCGAGTAGGGAGAGCCGATTTTCTAGAGCGGGAAGAAAGGTCTTGCCTAGGGGAGGATATGACTGGGGTCCGTATCCAAGAAGTAAAGAGAAAGGGGAGGCCTTGGTAGAGCTATGTATGTGGGGCGGAGTTGTGGTGGAATTTGGTGGTGGTGATGTATTCCATCCATTTTCGGGGGTTATTGGAGCAGAAGATACAGAGATAGGTTTCAATTTCCTGATTGGTTCGTTCAGTCTGGCCATCAATCTGAGGGTGATAGGCAGTGGAGAGGTGAATATCGTAGTTGAGAAGTCTGGCCAGTTCCAGTGCGAAAGCAGAGGTGAATTGAGGGCCTCTATCCGAGATGATGGAGTCATATAACCCAAATCATTTGTAAACATGTTCAAAGAAAAGTTTGGCGATGCCAGCGGCATCGATAGTTTTAGTACAAGGGGATAGAATTACCCCCTTCGTAAGGCCGTGGTCGACCACGGCCATCAAGGAGTCAGAACCGGCTGAGAGGGGAAGATCTGTGATAAGATCGACAGAGAGCTGACGGAAAGGAAGTAAAGAGGTGGAGGCGATTGGAGCTAGAGGGGGGTGGGTCAGGTGAGTATTAACTTTGTTCTGTTGGCAGACAGCACAGCCGGCAATGAAAGCGTTGACAAAAGAGGACAGGCCTGGCCACCAGGAATCACGTTCAATGATAGCCTTGGTGTGGAAACGACCCATGTGACCTGTAGAGGGAGAAGAATGTAGGGCATAGACGACGGAATGACGAGAAGACGGGGGTATGTACAAGCAACCTTTGAAATAGAGATGGCCATTGTCGAGGGTCCAATCAGTGAGGGATGAGCGGGGGAATAATGGTGAATGTTATGATACAATATATGTGCACCTCTGTTTTCCTCATTTCTTCTCGTTTCTCTACTTTCGCCCTCCCTGGAATGTTAGTACCAGGTCAAGATGACTTTCTCCTTCTCTTCAGTCCTGACGGCTTTAGCATTATTGCATTACCTTGAACGCACTCCCCACGCCGTTCTCTTTCTCTATTGCTGGTAGGGGATACGCACTTACGTCTGACTTAGCTATCCAAGGACAGCCTTCTCCTCTAAGTGGTTCTCTCACACTGCTTACGTTTCCCCTGACTACCATCGTGACTCACTTGTAACTTAGTCGTTCTATCTGCTTCTATGATGTTCTATAGATTAGTCATCCGCAGTAGTTCACTAGTACTTATACCGAGCTGCCTGTACTTCTCTCCTCATTCTTGATGTGCGCAATTCAACGTCTGTTGTATGCTCTCAAGTCTCCTTTGACCTCAGTCCAGTCCGACTTGAGGAACCCTTGACCTTGACCCCTGACTTGTCTCTTGTCGTAGCTTTGTTCTATCGAGGACGCTGTGTCTCTTCGTGAGTACCTCCCTTGAGACAAACAGAGTACGCTCGACGTACAGTGTACGTTTCACGTAACAAAAGATCAAGAATCTCCTTCCGTCCCTCCTATTTAGGAGAAGGACTGACCCACCGTTGTCACCACGACATCCAGATCTTCTCGTCGAAGGTACCAAGTACCACAGGACTCTGACAACAACAACGAGTCGCTGTACTCTGACACCACTGTATCTAGAACCTCCCAGGCTGTGACGCCCTTCGTACCCACTGTACCCCCAGCACCCAGAGTAACCCCAGTACCCATGTCAAACCCCTCTGAACTCAAGGCCGCCCTCCCCGCAGATTTCTCTGGGGAACCCTCAGACGCCATGAGATGGATCAAGGCCATGAAGGCCTACTTCGCCATCAACTCCAGACTGTATTCTTCCAACGAAACCCAGGTCATGACCACTCTCAATAAGATGAGCAAGGGATGAGGTGTCTCTTTCTCTGAGATGTGGCATGACAAGATGGCCGATGCCCACGCCCCCGCCTCCGATAAAACCTTCGACAAACTCGTACTGGACTTCGAATCCACCTTCTTTCCTTTCGACATCAAAGCCGTCACTCGACACGACCTCACCAAGCTGGTCCAGAAATTGTTCAAACTTCCTAACGGAAGTATGGACGATGGATTCCAGAAGTACATCACCGATTTCCAGAACCTCACTGCTAAGGCAGGAATCACCAACCCCATCATGCTCATCGACCAATTCTCCCTTGGCATCAATCAACAGATTGCCACCATGATCTTGTCCATGGCCACCATCCCCACCACTTTATTCAAGTGGATTGAACAGGCCAAGATCTTCCATGCGCAGAAAATGTGTATCGCTACCCTGAGAGGTCGTCACGGAACCCCCTTGCTTCTAAACTCCCATACCGCTAAAGCCCCCAATGCCATGGATGTTGACGCAGTAACCCTGCGAAAACTCTCCCCCACGGAACGTGCTAGGTGCTTCAAAGAGGGCCTCTGCTTCCGCTGTAGGAAATCCGGACACAACGCCACCCAGTGTTGTTCTCAGAAAACCGCCCCACCATCGACCCCATGTCCCCAAAAAGTTCAAAACACTGAAACCACCATGACAGAAGACACTCCCTCGAAGAAGTCCACCATCGTTCCCCTCTCCGCACTTGAACAGTATGTTCAGACTCTGAAAACCCAAGGAAAGGATGAAACCGAAGTCCTTCAAACCCTGAAGCTCTGCTACGAGGATCCAGTGGAGGAAGTGGCCGTGACCAACCTCAAAGCAGAGGATTTTTGAATCGGGAAGATGTCTTGACGTCTTCTTCCCATGATATCGCCCATGTACTAGTAGCTTTGCTGAAACAAAGAACCCTTTGTATCCCTATCAAACTCCGTGCTAGTACAAAAACCGTCGAAACCACCGCCCTCATTGACTGTGGAGCTACTGGGAACTTCATCGATACCAGACTCCTTTGTGAGGCCAACTTCCCCCTCGTTCATCTTCCAAAACCCACTCTAGCAATAAATGTCGATGGAACCTCCAATGCAAAAGGAACCATACGTTGGAAAGCCCACACCTCTTTTCAACACAACTCCTTCTCCGATGATGTAGATCTCATGGTACTCAGCCTCAGAAAGAGACAGATCATCCTGGGAATGCCCTGGCTTTGAAAATGGAACCCCCACATTAACTGGAACACTCACACCCTTGAAATCCCTTGACTGCCATCTCCCACATCTGATGACCCACACATTCCCCAAAGATACCTCCTCCGATGGCTTGGTCTTGAAGCCGATCGAAAGATATCACGACACCTTCGCAAACGAGAGCTATGGCACAATGGTGAAGCGATCAACAAGGTTACCATCTCTACCCAGATCACCCAGACCGAGAAACCAACGGAACAACTGGTTCCAGATTGGTGCCAAGACTTTGCCGACGTCTTCTCAGAAAAGATGCACACCAAGTTACCACCCCATAGACCCTTCGACCACACCATCGATCTCCTCCCCACGTTCACCCCGAAAATAGCCAAGATATACCCCTTGAATCCCACTGAACTCTCTGCTTGCAAAGCGTTTGTCAAAGAACACTTAGCAACTGGATGTATCGTTCCCTCTAAGTCCCCCCAAGCATCCCCATTCTTTTTCATACCCAAGAAAGACGGAACCCTTCGTCCATGCCAGAACTACCGACACTTGAACTCTCATACCCGACGCTTTGGATATCCTTTGCCCCTCATCCCAGAACTCATTGAGGACATGAAGGACGCCAACTTCTTTACCAAGTTCGACATCTGATGGGGATATAACAACATCTGGATTAGAGAAGAAGACCAATGGAAAGCGGTGTTCATCACTCCCCTCGGACTATTTGAACCCACTGTCATGTTTTTCGGATTTTGCAACGCCCCCGCAACTTTTCAATCGTTCATGAATCACATCTTCGCCGACATGATTGCAGAATGATGGCTCAAAATCTATATGGACGATCTCGGCATCTGTACCCAGGGCGCCCTCTCCCTTCATCATGAACGAACACGTCGAGTCCTCCTCCATCTCCGTGAGCATAACCTATCATTAAAGATCTCCAAGTGTACGTTTGATGTCCCGACTATGGAGTACCTTGGGATGATCATTGGGCAAGGAAGGGTCGCTATGGACACCAAGAAACTCAACGCTATCCATGACTGGAAACCTCCCACCTCCGTCAAGGCCATACAATCCTTCACCGGCTTCGCCAATTTCTATCGCAAATTCATTCCCAATTTCTCCAACATTGTCGCCCCCCTGAATCTGTTAACCTGAAAGGATGAACCTTGGGCTTGGACCTTGCTCCAGCAGAAAGCGTTTGATACTCTCAAGTCCATCTTCTCTTCCACCCCTGTCCTTTGTATCCCCGACACCTCCCAACCCTTCTCCCTCATGACAGATGCCTCTCTTTTAGCTGCCGGCACAGTGCTCATGCAAGATGACATCAACGGCGATCCTCACCCCTGTGCCTACTTCTCGAAAACCTTCACTCCCGCGGAATGTAATTATGACATCTATGACAGGGAACTCCTCACCGTCATCCTTGGTCTCTCTGAATGGTGACATTACCTTCAGGGAACAAGTCACCCGGTCACCGTCATCACTGATCACAAAAACCTCTCCTATATCAAAGACCCTTGTAAACTCTCTCATCGTCAAGCTCGTTGGGCATTATTCCTTCAGGATTTTGATATTGTCTGGAAAGTGACACCTGGATCAACGATGGCTCCTGCAGACGCTCTCTCTCGACGAGATCATCTGGATACCACTGCCGACAACACGGACGCTTCCATTTGTCCGGATCCCCTGGTCATCAATGCTCTTGACACCACTCTCACTAACAAAATCTCATCTTCCTCTGCCACTGATCCTCTTGTCTTACGTGCCATCGCCAACCTTCAGCAGGGTTCGCCATTATTCCCCCACTCATCCCTCGCTGATTGGACACTCGACAACGGCCATCTCTATTTCAAGGGTCGCATGTTCATACCCCCGTCCTCTCGCCACTCCGTTGTCTACGCCCTGCACTCCTCTCCCTCTACTGGTCACATTGGTCGTTTCTGCACCAAAGCGATCGTTGAACGTGATTTTTGGTGGCCTGGGTTATCTTCCTTTGTCAACGCCTTCATCTCCGGTTGTGCTATCTGCCAACAGAACAAGGTTAACACTCATCCGACTCGCCCCCCTCTAGCTCCGATTCCCTCCTCCTCCTCCCTTCCGTTTCGCCAACTCTCTGTTGATCTCGTCACCGACCTCCCCCTCTCTGCTGGATCTGATTCTTTGATGGTTGTGGTCAACCACGGCCTTACGAAGGGGGTAATTCTATGCTCTTGTACTAAAACCATCGATGCCGCTGGAGTCGCTAAACTTTTCTTCGAACATGTCTACAAACGGTTCGGGTTATACGACTCTATCATCTCGGATAGAGGCCCTCAATTCGCCTCTGCTTTTGTGTTGGAACTGGCCAGACTTCTCAACTATGACATCTGCCTCTCCACCACTTATCATCCACAGACTGACAGCCAAACTGAACGAACCAATCAAGAAATAGAAACCTATCTCCGCATCTTCTGTTCCAATAACCCCCGAAAATGGACGGAATACATCACCACCACCGAGTTCCACCATAACTCTGCCCCGCATAGCTTGACCAAGGTCTCCCCTTTCTCTTTACTCCTTGGATACAAACCCCAATTATATCCGCCCCTAGGCAAGACTTTCCTTCCCGCTTTAGAAAACCAACTCTCCCTACTCGAAGAAGCTCGAAAGGAAGCTCTTGCAGCGCATGAGACCGCCCGACGGATCATGACAGAACGTTCTACCAAGAAATTCCATCCCTGGAAAGTAGGTGACAAGGTTTGGCTAGAAGCTTCTAATCTACACTTCCACTACCTTTCCTGGAAACTAGCCCCGAAACGCCATGGACCCTTTGAGATCTCTCAGGTCCTGTCACCACTCACCTACTGACTACGCCTACCGCCCACATGGAAAATCCATGACATGTTCCATGCCAACCTCTTATCTTCTTATCGCGAAACTGTCACACATGGTCCCAACTTCTCCCGACCTCCTCCCGACCTAATTGATGCCAAAGAAGAATATGAAGTCGATCAGATCATTAGTCATAGAGGCAACGCCAGAAAACACCAGTACCTAACCGCATGGAAAGGCTATCCATCCTCGGAAAACACATGGGAGCCCGAAAGTAATCTCTGCCATGCCCCTGAGATACTCAAGGCTTATAAGGAGAGTCATCGTTTGAACTGAACTCCCAGGAAGCAGCATCTCTTCGTGAGTACCCCCCTGCGCATGTTTCACTACTCCATCGAATCCATCATCTTTGACTCCCCCGAATATGTCTTTCCTACCATCATTGCATTCCTCCTCCTCTCTGTCCTCCTCTCCCGATACCTCCCCGTTGCGTTCTTGTCCTGTTCATCCTGTTTGTTTGCCTTTACACTTCATTCTCATTCTTTACACCACTATTCTCACCATGCCACATATTTGCCACACCCTCAAGGAACTTTATCTGTTCGAAGAAGATGTCGTTACCCAGGAGCTCATCAAACTCTTTCACGAGACCCTGACCATTGAACGGTATCATCATCTGGCCAACCCTGCTAACCTGCCTTCAGACTTCGGTATCCCCCTACAACTCCACATATCTGCTCTCCCTCGCCGTATTCTCACCATTCTCCATCTGTATGGATTTCACTCTTTTGTCGAACGTTTGCCCACCACCGTGATCTATCCCATGTTCCGACGAATTTATTTGTCCATGTCCATGGAGGAACGAGACAGATACATGGAAGCTACTGACTTCCTCCCTCCTCAATCCCCGCCTGTCTTACCTGTTCCTCCTCCCAGACCTCAGGAAGAAACCTTCGTACCTACCACTCCCATTCTTGCATCCTGCATATCTTCTCGCCCCTGCGACCCTGCGACCCTGTTATCTGACACCTCTACCGCGGTTGAACCATCCTCTCCCTCCTCTCCTGTCGAACAACCTCTCACTCCGGTAGCTATTCATTTCCCTCATGACTCTGACACAATTGGCCAACATCTCGATGAAGACGCTCAATGTACCTTCAGGACCTATTATACTTGAAACACCTCTGGCAACACTGTTCTCTCAGTGGCCACTCATGTTCTTCCTAACATCTTTCCACCTACTCCCGCCACCGCCACCACTCAGTGCTTTCGTTGTAACAGTCTTGGGCACCTGCGAGATGACTGCCCCCAATATGTCTGTCCCAAATGTCATCGTGCCGCCCCCAGTCATCCATCACGTTTGTGTCTCACCACCCAGTGTAGTATTTGCCTTCGATGGGGCCATGGATCCCAATATTGCCCTGGAGTACCTTGCTCTGCTTGTGCTACGTTCGGGCACCAAGAGGTTGATTGTCCTTTTGCAGTCCTTACTCCTGAGCAGGCTGCGAC
>JBBPOF010000613.1:0-19952 GCA_038091315.1 Porphyrellus cyaneotinctus | reverse complement strand
TAGTTGATTCGAAGGCTGGATTTGGAGGAGAAAACGGAAAAGCTGATTGCGGCGGGCACCTACTGATCGATATACGATAGTCAATCATTCAAAGTGGTAAGATGACGCACACGAGTACATGCGTACGTACGTTTGTCCCGCTTTTCGTCTTCTCTTCTATCAGATGACAGGAAAAAGCCACATTCGTGTCAGCAAGAGTCCCTCTATGGTGGAACAACCAAAACGTGGTACTTCCTACTTGGGTTTTCCCCTTCCAAGGAGAGTTATGCCATGGCGGGTTCCGAGCGACGGAAGGTCGCGTTTCAATTCATTGCGAATCGCGGCGTGCACCACCGTCCGTTGAGCTGCATGTTCCGTCGCATTCTGGGGTGGGCTGATGATTGAGTCCAACTCTTTGGATACCTTCCGTGCGTCTGTACGGCCTCCTGACCTTATTTCGCAATTGTCACGTTCGTGGAGTCATTGCGCTTGTTGGCTTCGACTCTAGGGCCTTCTAGATTGCTTTTGGGACCAGCTGCTTCGCCGATCGGCTCGCCGCGCACGTCCACACGCTCACATCGTAAGCTCGAGAATCGCATGTCGTCGCGCGCCTTTACTCATGTATATTGGTGACGAGCAGGGCGATTGTCTACTTATCAGGTCGCCATCTGCAGTGTCCTCGAGGGATCTGACGTCACCTGGGCGTAGTCTGGGTTACCGCGTGTACTCGGGCCGTTGCTGGACTATTTGCCATAGTCTCGGTCGCTGATAGGCTCTGACTAGGAGATCCAGCTGATCGTTTCGTCTCTGTGTATCCCGGCATTGCCAGTCACGCTTCCTCTAGAGCAGCACGTTCAAAGTGCGTGCGACCGGCGCGGATCCTGGAAAGGCGACAAAGCGGATAATGCATCTCCAATGGCACCCTCAACGGCTTTGCGTCCGCCTCGCAGGGACCACATAGGGCAGCACAGCCGGCATTCCCTCGCCGAGGATGCAAAAGTATACCTGTGCCTCTGACGCCGACCAGTCCGCGGATGCTATCGTTGTGACAGCGGTTTCGTCTGCCAAGGTGTGCGCTGGATGACATCATCTTCCAGTTGATGCGATCGAAGTGAAGAAGAGTAGAATTACCTCTGAATCGTTCAATGAAATATCCCCATTCAAGAGGCCAAAAAGTGCGTTTTTACAGGGGCCGGAACAGTCTTCTCAGTGGCTCACTACCACAGAGACCGGGGACTGTGGCATCTAGATTGATCGGCTGATTCCAGTGCATCGTACTACCACTTTGGTTTGCGAAGGTCGTTCTTTTTATGAAGCGTTTTCCTCCCTTTTGCCCCTCTGACGGTTTGCAATTCATCAAACTTCTTTTTCGCATATCTCCGCGCTTCTGCGTCGTCAACGAGCTCATCGACCAAAGCCCGTTTCCGATGTGCACGTGGAAGATTGTCGGTACTCGCGGTACCGAATGGCGTGGTTGTCGGGAGGATCGTCCCAATCTGACGGAAAAGGAAGGTCAATTGAACGACCGAAGAGACGGATGAGAGGTTCGAAGCACGCACCGCAAAGTGTTTTGGTAGGCCTTTTATGCCTTTGCCCTCGCCTTCGTCTTTCCGATAGAATCGTTTAGGATCTAGCTGATTTCGTAGGCGGAGTGCTTCAACTTCACGATGTAAGGAGGGCAAGTCTGCTTCCGCTGGCGCTGGGAGGTCGAACCAGCCCGGCCCTGCCGTCTTGTTCCTCAACTGTATCCAGGCATTGAGCTACGTCGGTTAGATAGTAGATATGTAGTACCGCTTTTCTCTGCTTCTTCGTTAGCTGTCTCCAATCTGCGTTTGGATCCTCGGGTGGTGCTGGCACAGATGCCGAGGAGGACGCAGCCTCTGCTTGTGCGACATCTGGATCACGCACATATGTCGGTGCTTGATGGCGGGCCTTGCCAAATTCAAAGTACGGCGGAGGGAGTACGCCAGGATCGAGAGGCGGTAACGGTCTACAACCCACCGCAAGTTCAGACGCCGAACAAGTACGAACATATCACACTCACTTTTCTTCTTTTTCCATATCTTCATCGTCAACCTTGATGATGTCTTGGTGGCCAAAGCCGACCACCTCTTGCTCTTCTCGCAACATCTTCACCCTCCGAGCCTCTTCGCGTGCATTCTGTCTTGCCTTGTCGAGTAACGACTGGAGGTATTCCGGCGTAATCTCTTCTTCCTCGTCCCGCTCGTCGGTGTCCGGCATGGCATCCATTGATCAAACTTTGTCCGCCACAGTGCGTCTTTGGAAGTGGTTACGTAATCGTTATTTCTTCTCCAATGCCTCGCCGCCGGTCAAGAGAGGAGGAACAAGTATTCACCTTGGAGGGTCTCCCATCTGACTCGGACGACAACGACGATGGGGCCGAATCCATGGACGAAGAGGTGTTTTCATTGAAAGGTATCTCATCCGACTCGGACGCGGACGAGTACCCATCCGATGCGCAAGCCAACGATGGCATGCAAGTCAACTCTGATTCTGACTCCTCGGACGCCGATTCCGAAATCACCACGTCCAGGTCCTCCAAAGTCACACGCAGTACCAAAAAATCCGCTTCTGAAAAGCACGCATCCGACTCGGATGAAGAAGAGGAAACGTGGGGACGCAGCAAGGGCGCGTACTATTCCTCCAATGCTGCTCAGATTGACTCGGAGGACGAGGAAGCCAACGAAATCGAGGAGCAGGAGGCACTCAGGTTACAGGCCAAGGCACGGGAGGGTATGTGTGACCGGGATTTCGGACTCGGAGACGCCCCCGAGCTGCCTGAGGCAATGTATGCTTGTCGTCTCGTCCTGCACCCAGCTGCTGAACGTGGACGTCCAGGGAACAGGAGCCGTTTCCGAATTCTCCTGTACCAAAGGTTCCCCAAGACAAACAATCTATCCTACGCACTCTCGAAAAGGAATCCCCTGAAACGCTCGCACTTGCGAGAGACTGGGACGATACAGCTCACAACCTCATCGAGACGAAAGCCCGAGTTGAAGCGTAAGTCCCCGTCTTCTTCGCATACGCACCACCCTAGTCACCTTTACCAGCCTAAAGAACGCCGAAACCGAGGTCCTAGAACTTGGTCTACAGCACTTGTACTATCGTGCGTGTCTCCCGTCCCTCTGACGTTGACGTTTGTCATGTTCACGGCCGCGTTTGAGTAGAAGCTCTGCTCACGTACGCCACCACGCTCGCATTTTACCTTCATTTGCGTACCACGGAGAAGTATGCAGCCAATCCTCAACTTCTTCGTCGGCATCCTATCTTGAATCGTCTTCTGACACTGAAAGAGGGTATCAACACACTCGAGAACCTCGGTGTCGGACAAGACGCCTCGGATGCTGACGAGGACGGCGAAGACGAAGAAGTATTGACGGACGAAGATGAAGAAGTCGGTGACCTCTGGTCGCTCATCAAGAGAAAAGGTCTCGAATCAGGCGAACTCGCCGAACTCCTCGAAGACGCGGGCATGTTGACATCCACCCCAAGCCCACCGCCGCCGTCCTCTCGGAAACGAACCACGACGAAAAAAGAACCCACCGACAGCCGTCGGAAGAAGAAACGCAACACCCCCGCGGCTCTCCACGATTCCCATCACGGCACCCATGGTCCCGTGTTCGACCTCATCGAGCCAGAATACTCTCGTGCATCGCGAAAAAACAAAGTGGTGCAGGTCGTGGACACGGACACGTCTGCGAATCCATATGGCGAAGTTTCCGCGCTGCAGTACCACGACTTGTCAGATAAACGTGCGCGGAAGAAATCGCTCAGATTTCACGTCTCTCGTATCGAGTCGTCCTCGTCTCGGCGGACGAATGCGCGTGAGAATGCCTTCGGAGGGGATGATGACATTCCATATAAAGAGAGAAAGAAGGAGCGGGAAGCCAGGTTGGAGAGAGAGAGAGAGAGAAATAAAGCAAACGGCGAGCTGGGCGCTGGAGGGGACGACCTTGATGACGTCGATCCGGAAATCAGCAGGGAAAATAAGAAACGCAAGAGAAAACGGGGGCTGGACGACGAGGATGCGGACGAGAATGAAGGTGGTGCAAACGGTTACTACGACCTCGTCAAGCAGGCCACTGCAGCAAAGAAGACACGGAAAAGGGCCGAGTACGAAGCTGCCACAGCACGGTGCGTTCTCGCGCATTTTCCTGTCGCGTGGGCGAGAACTCATCCCACATTTCCAGACCCGAACCAGAGCCAGAGAATACCTCGGGCCCACGCTCGGTCACACGTGCAATTCTCAAAAACAAAGGTCTCACCCCCCGCCGTGCCAAGACCGTCCGGAACCCTCGCGTGAAGAAACGTCAAAAGTATGAACATGCAAAGAAGAAAGTGGCATCGCAAAAAGCTGTTTACAAAGGCGGTATCGGGGACATCTCGAAATACAGCGGTGAACAATCGGGTATATCCAAGGTGGTTAAGAGTGTCCGATTGTGAATATGCAGCAGAGCAACATTAAACAGTAGGGTACAACGAAAAAAGGGTCCAGAAGACCCGTAATATCTGGGTTTGAATAAAATGAGATGATCTGGGAAGCAGCGTGAATCTACCATTGGACTGGAAAGCTGGAGGGAACTGCGGACGATAGGAACTTGAGAAATAGAAATGTGCTAACCTTGTCGGACCGATCACGACAAATCAGAGGAATGTGAGTGATCAAAAGTATCCAGCAAGAAACTCCGCGACCAGAAAATAATATATGACATACAATTTACAGGCTCTGGTGTGCCTCAGCAGTGGAATATGGTACTGATAACATAGAAAAAAATGGAAGACATCCGTTATGTGGTCAGATACTGTACGTAATGGAGGCCGCGTCAGGTCGGAGCACAGTAGGAATAATAGAGAATTCATGCTGACCTTAGAATCGTGGTGTGCATGATGGACGCCATTACCGTTCCCATTCATCGACGGCTTCGCACTAGTGGCATTTGCAGGAGGCGTGCAGTGGGGGACGGCGTTGATCATTTCATGGAATAAAGGGCCCTTGATCAGTGCTTGCTCGTATTCGCGCCGGATCGTTTGGGAATGCTCTTTGGTCTCTTCGTAGGCGTAGCTGTATTGCTCCAGACCTTCGATGCAGTTCTGCACTTCGGGGCGACCAAGTTTGGCTAGGAAGAAGCCGGCTTGGATAATACTGACGTGCATGACGGCAGGGTCCAATCTCTAACAAACAAGTCAACCGAGAAAATAAAACAGTGGCTCGAAAAATCGTACGAGATATCCATTGGAAGTCAGCACACCCGCCAGTGCAGAAACCCGAAGCGAAGCGTTCAAAGCTTCGTCAAACACTTTTCGCTTGACAGTCTCCACCTGGTTCATGCCGCTGGGTGAAAGTGAATCATCGCGTACGCCATATTCGTCCATGGCATTAAAGAAGGCTATCCACATCACATGGTACTGTGCATCGCTTGCGCCTAAGGAAGCCTTGTCAGTGAAAGAAGGGGGATAATCTAAACAAATGCTTACAAGCAGACACTGCAGATACAAAATCCCAGTTAGCGGCAAGATTGGGTGGAACTCCGACTTTGGACAAATGGGCGTCTCGCCACTTGCAGAGTTCAGATGAGTAATGAAGGGCAACATCGACAGGAATTCCTTCCGCGTCTGTCGTCGGACGCCAAAGGAGACGCGCTATGTGACGAGATATTCGGGCCAGGGCATGCGCCGCACTATAATATCCCTGGTAAACGGTCAGGCAACATCACGACATCAAATGGGGATAACCAACCAAAAACTACGGAGGATGCGTCAACTTCAGCCTGCCAGTGGACATCACTAAGTCTGACTCACTTCGAGCTGCTCGCGAGGCGAGGGCTTCGCAGGGTCCAGATTGTCCTGGGACGGTTCCGCAGTGTAAAAATCGATATCATAGTCGTCATCATCACTGCGCGTCGTAGTTGACGGTAATTAACAGGTCCGCAGACAAGTTCATCAGTGGCGCGATGAAATAACGAAAGAGGAAATCGTCGCTCACAGCATTGGTTTTCGGCGGTAATAAAACGCAGAGAATGCATCAGCCAGACAAGCCATCCACCAAGCAAAGATCATTGTGCCGCGTGTCTCGGGATCTTTGATGTCTGCCATAACCGATTTGTGGTTGATCTGCAAAAAGATTGATTGAGTTCGCTCTGGAGAGATGCCTCTGGTATATGAAAGCGGACCTGAAGGCCCAGTAAATTGCGTATACTGCAATTGAGCCAGAACCCGTGGAACCCTAGGACATTCTAGGTCAGCAAGGAGATGACATAAAGGGGGAAACAAGATTGTTAACCATTTTCTGCATTCGGATTTTCTTGCCGAAGAACAAGTGTCACGGGATGCGGCAGGCGAGGAACGGTGGCAACACTCACGACATTGTAATGTTTCGATTAGGAGTGCAATCACAACGTGATCCTCGCGTGGGACACGGTGGACTTTGGTTGCCTCGGCAATTTCACGACATCGATCGATAACAGTTCTTGCGAGAAGGCTCTGACCGCCGTTTCTTTGCCGGTCGGCAACGAGAAGAGGGTGTTCGGAGAACTTTGCGCCCCATGCGATCACCGTTGCGATGAGCGCGGGATGGAGGGGTTCCTCTTGCTTGCTGCTAATGATAGGACGTTGACTGGTCGCTTGGAGATTGAGGCGGGCACGGAACTGGATGGGGTTAAGAAGGGGAAGCCGAGTATGGACAATTTGGAAGTAAACTTCGACGAGGTCCATGGCAAATCTAGATTAGAAAGTGCGACGGCGAGGGAGTCAATACGAAATGTTTGATTGATCGATAAGGTAATTGAAAGAAAAAAAAAATCCTTCCAGGAGAAAGCCAGTGTGACAGTGAGAAGGAAACCGGGAAAGGAAGCATTGTAAAATGACGTATTATTGCGATGATTTCGAACATTTACGTAATGATGTGGAGGGACGTACTCTGTTCTGAATGCTTCGTCTTCGAGGTTGGATGCCATCTCGCCCCAAGCGGCGTACGCGGGCGGGCGCGACTTGAATGGACTAAACGCAAAGATGGACTCGCTACGGAGGAATGAATGGAGATCCATAGATACGCGATCGATCGTACCTTGGATTAGATTCGGGCGGGGCGAACAAATGGAAGAGTAGATTGGGCATGCTGGACTGCAAGGTGACGTTGGGATAACCGCCGAATTTCGTGTTCCATGGTGAGCCATAGGCGGACTTGTGCCAGGGAGGGGTGCCGTTTTCGCCTGTGGGGGAATGACTATTGCGGAGCTTGTTCAGGGTCGTTGGAGCGAGACGATGTACATCAAGAAGCCTACCCAGAGGATATAGGAGATGAGCTACCGAGCGCAGGTGGACGTCAGCACGGGTACCAAGAGTACAACCGCAGCCAAGATCGAGGGCGAGGCGAGACGATCACGTACCTCGAACTAGTGGAGATGCCTCTGGGTCTGCGGACGGCCGCATTGCGCTTCTTCTCGCTGGTGGCCTGCTGGACATAATGGCTGCGGGGGGAGATGAGCGGGGGAAACCGACGGGAGGATGCGAAATGGGCCCACGTGCAAGGGTAATTTTTGGAGAGACAGTGCTACAGAGAGCTGAGACGGGTGGACAAGAAGGAGACGGGCGATTGAACGGACCTGGCACTGTGGAGATGAAAGGGGTGTGAGCGGCGAGACGCCAAGGAGGGCGCAGAAACAAACCTTTTCTTGGCCGGGTATACGGTTGCACTTGACCTTGCGGGACCTGGGGGGAATGAGGGAGGACGATGGGGAGAAAAGAGCGACTTGACGGACCTGCAGGCATCGCAGGCGGTGTTTTGCTTGCGAGGTGGGGGAAGCGTCTTAGCGAGCTCATGGATCTGATTCTGTATGAGCGAGTTAGGGAGTACGAGACCTGCCGGCGGGGTGAGTTGTGGGGAGGATCGGATGGAAGAGGCAGACCTGGCTGGGAGAAGGAGTGTGGATGGTCGCCGTTTTGCATGATAAGAGAGAGAGGAGAAGAAAAATATTAAGGTGGAAAATATCAGTCATCGTGCGGGTGGTACTTATAATAAATCTGAGTCCACAAAATCTAGGGGAGAGTCACTTGGCCAAGTACTTATCGTCAAAATTCCCTTTTCAGGAAGTCAAACTCCCAATTTCCCCAACTTGTCGGAGTTTCGATTCCAAGTCCCTTCGGCACCGTCATCACTCCCGACGCCGCCACAGCACCGCCACACGAGCCCTCCCTTTTTTCACCATGGTCAAAGTCGAGATCGTCGACGAGCACAACTCCCCCTACATCTCCTCCTCCCCCTCTCGCACGAACTCGTCCGACTCCCTTTCCTCCATTGCCTCAGATGTGTCTGTCCCAGACGAGTCCCTTTACGACCGTCTCACCGCACTCGTCGACATCGTGCCCCCATCCACCAGACAGTCCATCGCCGCTTCCGTCTCAAAAACGACATCCTACATAAAAAAGACTGGAAAGGTCGTCGGAAACATCGTCTGGATAGTCACAACCTCCGCCCTCCTCGTCGGCCTCCCCCTCGCCCTATCCCTCGAAGACGAGGCAAAAATCGTCCAACAAGAGCAGGAAATGCTTGCCCAGCACCAGGGCGCACAACAGGTCATTTTCTCTTCTCTCCCTCGTCCGTCCCGGCTCCGCTAAGACTGGTTCTTCGCCCAGATGCTCTCACCCGATTCCCCACAGCCGGCGCAAAAACCTGTCGTGCCACCTGGCTTTTGACCCAAAACGATGACTCGCCCATCCCCGCTCCGTCCGGTTCCCTGCACGTTCTCAGTATACGTCTACTTCTTACCCAACTAGTACACCTCCCATCCCGCACTTTCCCATACTCACCACAATGACCCAGTCACCCATGTCCTATCTGACCAATGCCATTATAAAACCCTCCTGCCGTGATTTCATTAAAGTCTGCCAGCGGCACTTGAACGCCTCTCTCCAGCCGCCGTCCTTTCTACACCATGTGAACGTTTCTACTTCAAACCTTGCTCCTCCTGGCAACGCACTTTAATGAATTTCACTGATAAGCTAAACTCTATTTGTGTATCCCATCCGAAACAGGTCGCGCTCAAAGGTATCTCTACCAGAATACAACAAACGTTCCCGAGGAGCGGATATGAACGCCTAACTTAGCCTCGACGGGAAAACTACCGGACGCTGAAAGTTGTCTCTAGAGGCGTGATTGCTCAGGTCAGTCATTGACAAGACACGTCTCCCAATGAGCATACGTACGCGGATCGATATCTTCGAAGATACGTGATCGCGTGGTTCTCGACCTCGTCTGGAACCACACCGACCGCATCCCAGTCGCCTCCAACCGCCACATCATCCAAGTACCGCCTCTCTACCTCATCTGGGCTGATAAGCGGCCACCAGATTGACTGCGCTCCCCTGGCAACAGTGAGCGCGACACGCTTAGGCATAACCGGCGCTCTAGAAGGCGGGCTGTATGTCACAGAAGACACCAAATCCAAAAGGTACTCCAACGTTAACGTCCTTGGTCCAGGAAGGGAAATCGTGCCAGGCAATTCTGACACGCCCATCAGATTAGCCAGCGCCTGTGCAACATCCAGGACCTGTGCACATCAAATTCGAAGCTGTTCCACAAAAGCGAAATAACTCCACTTACGTGAACGGGTCTTATTTTAGTTTCCCCATGGTTAAGCTTCCACCAGATGGGCCAAACTGGTCAAAATCACGTCAGTACGAGGGCGTGGAGTTGCCCGTATAGTCGTTTCGAAGCTTACTGGCCATGTTGTTCAGTAATTTATCCTCATAGCCATACATTGGGGCCGGTCGCACAATAGTCGCACTGGGGAAGGCGTTCTTGACCCGCTCTTCTCCCTCGAACTTGGTGCGATAAAAGACGGAGGTGGAGTCCGGTGAAGCATTCAGGTGGGAAACATGCACGAAACGCCCCACTCCGATCTGGGCAGCGATCTTGGCAATCCTTTCCGCACCAAAAATATGGACATCGGCATACTTGAAGTTCCTGCCGACAGGGGAAAGGGGGAAAAAAATAGATCAATATACACGTCTTATGAAGCAGGGTCGTAAAGAACGCGGTTACTTGGTCTCATAATCGCGGCCGACGAGGTTGTAAACAATGTCTGAATGCCTCAAACATTCAGCTATTTGTTCTTCATTCCGGATATTCCATTCCTAAAAACGTTGTCATCAATCAGACAAATTTACGGGGCTTCTGACAAGGACGAGAATAATTACCATAGGGACGATTTGACCTAGATCGCCCATAGGCTTGAGGTGCCTTTTTTCGTCTTCCTCGCGGTACGGAACTATGACTTGGGTGCCCATTCGGGCTGTGGTGCCACGCTGGAGCGTTAATCGGAGCACGGAGTTGAGATAGGACTGGCGCGCGCACCGAGTTTAGAGACGAGGTATCTCCCAAGGAAGCCTGTGCATCCAAAGACGGTGACGACGTGGCCGCTGACAGCGCTGTACCCTGGCACGCCAGACGAAACGACCGCTTTCCGGCCAGGTAGAGTGACGACGTCGTGCAGCGCACGCTGAAAGCCACCCACAACGGTGAGTACAGGAAAAAAAGGAGAAGAAAGTGCACGTTACCTTGCGCTGGCCAACGAACGCGCGTTGAGCGCGCCAAAGATGAGACTTGGAGAACATCAAGGGCGACGACGGAGGAGGAGAACGACCTCGTACTCAATAATCCCACCTGTTGCCGGCATTTCCCGAGGCCAATAGGGTGGTTCATCACCCGATCGCTCTAATCGCCACTAGCACTGCGTATGGCTCAAGGCAACGTCAAAGGTCTGCAAGCCAAATCGTCGTCTTCAAAAGCGAGACACGCCGCCAAAGCCGCAGCAGCACCCAAGAAAGGGCGGCGGCATGAACCACCCAAAAAGCCAGCCTTGATCAAAGAAGCCAGCATGCGCAAGGTATCGTACCCCCCATGATGCGCCACAATACGACCATTACGCCGACCCACACATCTCAGGCACTCAAAGCCAAGGTCACCAAATCAATAGAACGGCAGATGGTCTCTGCGGCGTCTGCTGGCAAGTTGACGATCATGAAAAATACTGTCCCCGAGTCGTACGCCCAATGTCTCGGATTCTGTTGACCGCGCGCTCACGGAGGACCAGGGAGCCGGAAAAGGCTGTGAAATCCGGGCAACGTTGATTACTCGCTTGAAAGGGCGTGTGTTCAGTCCTGCATGCCGCCCCAGGTACTCTTCTCGCCAGACTAGTTTATGTGACCTGAACCTTGTGGACCAACATATAAGTACGACTGGCAGTCGTCATATGTCCCCCTCGTCGACCCTGTATTTCGGGCCCTTCGGCTGCAGTTTAAAAAGGTACCCGTAAACTGTTGTGGTCAACGTGCAGGTACATTTTTACATGCGAAATGAAGCATATCATACTTGTGCCTCAACGTTAAGTGAGGAAGTGAACATGGATTGTGGCAACGTGTGCGAAACGGTTAACAGAGTAGTGGTGCGGAGGCAATGATGCATTGTCATGGGAGAGTGCGATGGATGAACCAGTGGCATGCGAATAGAGGGATGCAAAAAGGGAGAAAAAAAACAGATGGATTGTGCCCCATGTAAATGTAAAACAGGAATGTGTTGGATATGCAGGGGATTGCAGAGAATATGCAGTGCATGAGTGTATGGACCAAGTCAGACATTTACCAGTGAGATATGACATAGAGCGAGATTGGTGGACGGTGATGGTGTGTTAAAAATCAACATTGCGCAACGTGAAATGCTTTTCTGTAAAGTGGTCCTGTTTGTGTATGCTCTTCTTCACCGCCGCTCCCTGACAAAAGGAACGCCACTCGCAGCCTGAAACAGTGCGAACTTGATTTGTGCGAGCGTCGCCCTTTCTTCAGGAGTCAACAGGGTTGGAGTCTGCGAATCGACAAACAAGATGACTTTATTGATGGCGTCTTCTGCCTCTGCGATATCGGGAATGGTATTTCCACTCGTTATCGGAGGGGCGGGTTGGTATACAACAACCGGATCGGGATACGTCGCTGTAACATCTGCATGCGCAGACAAGGGAGCTTCCTGCTGCTGTGGGATGTGATGCGGCGCCGAAAGCTGGAGGGAGTCCTGGTGCATACTACCGACGGTAGGGTCGTGATGCCGGTCTTCCTGGGATGGGAACGCCTGCTGGGAAAGCACGTTGTGCTGTGAAGCCGATGGGTGAGATGAGATCGGGGTGTCGTTCGTGGGCAGGGGTTCTTGCTGCTGCATGGTCCATATGGGTGGAAGGGGATTGTGAGAAGCAGATACCTCCGCCTGAGAGTGAGATGGTCCTGCCACGGGCTGATTGACCTGCGAAGGATCGAGATCCTGATCGTCTTCTGACTCCATGTCATCATCGCCATCCTCTGCGGCGGTCGAATCCCGAGCGAGCGCTTCGGACCTGGACTCGAAGGCAGGGTTGAGGGGGGAAAGGACACTCTCATTGCTACTTTTGCGGAGATGAGTGGCACCCACGCCGCGCGTCGCACGGAGGGACTTGTGAGCTCCGAGCCAAACCCCCTTGCGGATGTTATGGCGATGCTTGAAGTTTTCGACCCACCCAGAGCTGGCCTTGAATCTCTCGTCGGGGATCTGGAGATTCCGTGCCGTTTCTTTTGCTTTATTGCGTATGAGGGCATCCGTCAGAAGGGTATTCTGCTGCTTCATTTGAACGAGCCAGCTGACGAGCTCTTCCTCGACCTCGGGGAATTTGGAAGGGCTGGTGCGCGAGCTTTAACGCGGCGTAAGATAGGAGAAGGGAGAACTGACCGATGCTTGGCGACGCGCATGTCGTCGTCCTCGGGGACGTTCATCCATTTTGTTTTGTGTTTGAGTATTTTGCTGATGGTGCTGCGTTCGACGCCATAACGGGCAGCGATATCTTCTTGGCGGGCGTTGGGATTCTCCTGATGGTACATACAAATGGCTTTGCGGTCTACATTGAAGAGACGCTGCTTGCGTTGCTTGGCCCGCGGAACGATGGGACCTGCCGGTGGGGACGGGAGTGGATATGCGGCGAAGGTTTGGGAATTAGGAGCAGGCGAAGTAGCTGAGGAAATAGAAGTAAGGGCGGAAGCGACGCTAAGGGCAGGTGAAGCGGAGCGCGGATTAGACGTGGAGTAGGACGATGCTGATCTGGAGTGTGTAGGATAGAGGGAGAAAGGGGAATAGGGCGAGCCTGACACGGGGGTGGGAAGATAACGGGGCGAAGGGAGGGGCATGGAGGCGGCAGAGGCAGCAGAGGTAGGGGGAAACGCGCGATCTACAGACTGATTGTAGCGAGCAGAGTCTGTGGCACTGACTGGTGTCTGTGGGCGGGATATGGCGCTGGCGGGAGACATGAAGTAGGTTGACTGAGAAATGGTGGTCACGTATGTCGCATAGAAGAGAGAACAAAAGGACGGACCTCTTCGGAGTCATGATGGGTGGCGGATGGTGGACGGTCGCGTCGTATGCCAAGGTGGAGCGTGGACCCGGCACGTGCCTGTCGACGGGTGATGCGGGTGGGACCGATGCTAGGCGGAATTTGGGGCGGGATGGAGATGGCGGGATGCATGTTTTCGTCATTGCGTATCGACGGGGATTGCGAGTAGGCATGGTAGGCGTGGTCGGGCGTGTAGGGTGTGGGGGATGCATAAGGGTCGTTGTCCGGGGATGGGAATACCTGCTCTGTGGGTGATTTGGCGGTGAGCCATGGTTGAGTCGGGCCCGGGTTGTGATTATTATCAGGCGAGGTGGGGTAGACTGGGAGGGGATTGGCGGCACCGGGGTACTGTGCAGCGACGTTGTCCATCGGACCCGATGTGACACATCAGCTGGAGGGGGAGTTCCAACGCCAGGTCGTGGTCGAAGAGACGTGCCAGGGTTGTGCCAGGGCCGTTTCCGTACGGGTTTTATATTGCCTAGTGCGCCGGGGCGTCTCCCCGCTCCTCGTTGCCTTCCAATCGGATGGTATGTGTACTCGAGATCTCGCCCAGATTTGCCCCGCCCTATACCGACGACTTTGTCTTCTGCCTCGTTGCTGCGTGCCCTCACGTCAGGCTCGTCATAGTGACCCTCCTTATTATCATCATCATACCTTCTACGGCCCTCTCTCCTGCCTCGACCTCGGAAATGAATCGCTCATGTTCCCACTCTACATTGATCGTGGTATTCTTCCTTTGACTCCACTTCCAACATGAAACGCGCTCGGCCTCTTCCCCCGGCAATGAACTTTTCCAATTCACCCTTCACACTCCACCACCGACGCAGCCTCTCACCCCCCCCGTACTCCCCTTCGCCAAACATTCGTAGCTAACCTCTATCTAGAGGCAAGGTCGTTCAATTGCCTCATGCATCATGGCCTCTCTTAATATCAGATCGCCAGTATCTCACCTGCCTCACCCCCTTCATGATCCGAACGAATCTTGCCAAACTTGTATCATCAGTCCAATGACTGTGTGAATGCGACTATCCCTCTTGAGGCTGTCGTTACTCAAGTATTGCCTCATTTGCAACGTTGGTAACCCCACCTGAGATCGACATTTTACGAAAAACGACCGAGTCGCCGCATACTTGTCTCTTGTTCTGTCGTTTGCGTACAGCCTTGTTGTTTGTCCCATTCATCAGGTCGCCTTCCAGATGCTTACAAACACCCCTGAATATCTCGTCTTCCATTTTGATGCGCGTGTTTTGTCGTCAAATTTCCACTGCGCCCGATGTCGAAGGACATCATCGATTGGCAGTATTTCAATTGACTTCCTTAATAGCCACTATCCGGAAGGAGCACCACCGTTGCGATGATAGCTTATTCGGTCTCCAGACCTGCTCCGCCTCCGGCTCGTCCCTGTCCAATACATCACGGCCCATTTAAATCGTGTACCCACAGACCTGATGGCGCTTATCAACACACACCTAAATCATGACGTCCAAGATCTGTTTACTCCAGAGTGGGTATCTTCTTCTTAGTCACCGATGGTTGTCGAAACGCAAACTGTGATGCACACGGCCTGCGCAAGGGTTCCAGTCATGCGAACAGGGGTAATCTAAAAAAGGATATTTACATTTGATCGCGCGATCAAGAACATCACGTGGGGAATGCCTTAGTAAGCTCTCCTCGAACGTGCAAAGAATGCTCTCTGGTCGGCGAAGGACTTGCTACGACTGACGAGCAGCACGTCGGCGTTGTTCTTTTCACAGCTCTGCTCTGAGTCAGCGGTGATGTTCCCGCGCACCGCTCATCAGCGGCACATATCGGAAGATGTTGTCGGAATTCTTCGGGTCGTGGGTGGCTTAAAGAAGCGGCGACGCTGAGCAAGTCACCGCACAGTACGCATCTCGTCCATTTCAACCCAATCATGTCTACTTTGACTAAGGTTGTTGCTCATCGCCATCCATTGATCATTCGTTCTGCACACATCCGATGTGCGTCCCCTAACTTTCGTATAGGCCCTCGATTTGTCGGGCGCTTCCATACTGGGACAACCGATCAAAACACCCTTGCCAAGAAACGTCCCAGCGAACAAGCCGACGTCGGAACAGAAGGGTTCCATACAAGTCAATCGTTTCATGTCTATCAGGGATATCGTCTCTAATGTTGTGACAGAGGACACAAAAGCAATACAGCCCGTGCTAACCCGGGTCGGTGCAGTCAGCACAGTGCCACAGGAAGTTCGCGGGGACTGGGTTCTATTTCACCCGGTTTACTCACAAGAAGAAATGAAGTCTGTGGAGGTGAATACCGCTTCTCGTCACCGTTCTGAAAAAAAAAGTGCGATATCTTCCCTCAGGTCCTTCACAAAGAAGCAAAGACACTCTCCGATAAAATCACGTACAATCTCGTCCAGTTGACGAGGTTCGTTTTCTTTTCTAGTTTGTCGATCATGTACTGAAAACTGTACATTAGATGGTGCTTTGATTTCGTTTCGGGATACAAACACAAGCCGCTTCCTGCTAACCACAATATGACCACAGAAGAGCTCAAAGAAAAGGGTTACATTCTTGGAGAGGCAGGATGGCTGTCTCGAATTCTATTCCTTGAAACAGTCGCCGGAGTACCTGGTATGGTTGCTGCGATGCTCAGGCATCTTGGCAGTCTGAGACTCATGGTAGATGGCCACAACCCTAGTAATCCATCTCGGAAAGTTAAATAAACCACTTTTAGCGACGTGATTCCGGCTGGATCCACACGTTACTCGAAGAAGCAGAGAACGAGCGGATGCACCTGATGTATGTAGTCATTTTTCCTTTTTCCATCAAGTTGATTACTGATACACGCATACCGCAAAGGACTTTCATGACGCTGAAACAACCCACATTATTTTTCCGTGCCCTGGTGCTTGGTGCGCAAGGCGTTTTTTTCAATATGTTTTGTACGTACACCTCGTGGCTACTCGGCCTTATTTCACCAACATTTTAGTCCTCGCCTATATGGTTTCGCCTCGATCGTGTCACAGATTCGTGGGATACTTGGAAGAAGAGGCCGTAATGACATAGTAAGTGCCCGTTTGCACGAGGCGATTCTCAGCTAAGCTGATCCGTTTGTCGCAAGTACGCGATGCATCGAGGAGATCGAAGCTGGTCACCTGCAAAAATGGGCTGACATGCCAGCGCCGGCGATTGCCATCGACTATTGGCGACTTCTGCCGAATGCTAAGCTTCTAGATGTCATATACGCCGTCCGCAGTGACGAGTCAACGCACCGGTTCGTCAACCACAGCTTGGCTAATCTCAATCCTTCCAAAGACGTGAACCCGTTTGCGTTCCGTGAGCCGGACATGTTCGTCAAGGGCAGCAAGGTCGGGTGAGTATTTGTGCCTCTGTGTGGCGATCTGCGGACATTGACCTTGGCGAAGGTTTGAGAGATCTGAAGCGGAGCAGTATGTGCTGGAGTCGCACGACATTCTTTCTCGTGGGACCCAGACATCGGAAATAAAGCATTGATTCATGGAATGTACCTTACTTGTTTAATTGCCTAGACTAGATCCCCGCTCAGTAAAAGTAGTACCATATGGACTTGTACTAGTGACGTCAGGTCATTCTTGCTTGTGTGAAGTCCCCTGTCCGTCGTCCCCTTCGTTCCACTCCCTACACATGACTGTTTCTGGACCTTCTACTTTTGACCCTCAGCGTACTTTAGAACCTACGGCGGGCGCACCCTCATGTGGTCGTCGGACTCGCCGACTCTTTATTGGGCCGTTGCCAGACAAACTGTTGGCCGTCATGCACGAAATGAACCAAGACGATTCCATTGACGATTCCTACGCCTCTGCCGTGCATGACGTCTTGGATCGCAGCGCACACGCTCTCTTTCTCCGTCAAGGCGGCAGAGCCGAAGACTGGAATGACAGCGCACGCGAAAACGTACGCGACGAACTGTCGAAGCGGTGGCGAGACTGCCCTTGGACGCGTTCTCTACGGCAAACAGGGCACCGTGGGGGTAGTGCCACGCACTGGGTGGGCACTACTTTTGAGGTCGGAAGCATCCTCGGCGTCAACGTGCTTGAGTGCCATGCACCGACGCCCGACGCCGTGCCTCGGCAGGACGCACAGGCACCGCCGGATGCGTCGACGGGGGCGCTCTCGTCCATCGGTCCGCGTTCCTACTGGACCGCACGCACGCACTTATCCCCGCCATCACCTCCGTCGCCGCAACATTCGTCTTCTTCCACCAGTCTCCCCGAACACCCCGGTGGCGAGTTGTCCGCTTATTCTTCGGGTTCCCCGCTCCTCGCGGCGACGGTTTCTGCACCCTCGTTTCCAATTGACAATGTGCCACAACAGGGGAGTGATGCTCCTAGGTCTATCCTAAAGCATCCTGCGGGGACTTCAAGCAGTAAACAAACAAGAACTAAACGTCGCGGTGTTTCCGTTTTAAATAGAGATGCGAAGCGCAAGGTGCAGGTGCAGGTCCGGCCGGAGGAGAGCAGACCGTCCTTTAGCGATGCAGACGGCATCAAACCGCCCCTGGAGGGCGAACAAACTGAACAAGGGCCCGTCTCTCCGTCTGCTGTCCTGGTACGGACTGGAGATGAAGTCGTCGAGTCCAGCGTTGAGGCGGCCGTGGAAGGAATGCCCCCACAGGAGGCTTGTGGTGACATCCTCCGAGGTTTGTGGACCGTTTCAAGATCCGTGTCATACCCTTAATAGTATCCAAGATAGAATGCTTGTCAGGGTGTGTTACACCAAGTCTGAATCTCTTACGACTCCGTTTGACGAGATGCAAAACCGTCAAACGACCCACTTGCGTCATGAAGAGTGCATGGAGTATCTGGTCGTGTGGAGGAAGGACATGCTAGAGCTGTATGAAGATTATGTATGTCTTTGCATGCCATCTCAGTTGCAGCTACTACACGTTAATCCCGTCGGGCAGACCATTCCAGGGAAGGAATACCTCACGGGCCACAAGCACCTTGCCTTCCTGATCCCTCTGGCTTCAGAACGAACCTCGGTTTCCTTGTACTCTTTCGTTGACCTCACTTTTTGTATATTGTGTCCCCCGACGCCCACGAGCGGATATTCAAGGGCGCGCACATTCTTTCATCTTTCGAAAGAAGGTACGAATATTTTCATCTTCAAAGTCAAGAGCCGCACTAGAGCGCGTGATTGGTTGTGGCATCTCTGGTGAGTTTTCAGACCAACTGTAATGCAATACTTGACGATGCCTCGTAGGCGTCGTCTTGGGGGAAAGATCCCCCCATCCATCAGAATTAATTGTTCCAGCGTTGATATGCGCTTTTGCATCGACGTTCCGGGGTCCGAAGGCAGCAACCTTGGCGCGGCGTATGATACCTTCAACCGTACAAATATTCTTGATCTGGTACAACGATCGCTCTCTTCTGAACATGAATCTTCTTCGGCGTCAAGGAGCTGGAAGACTGTCATAGAACGTGAGCTACGTGGAGGAAAAAAGTTGGAGCTCGCATGGAGACTTGGCGGGCAACTTGATTGGGTGTGGCAGGAACAAGACGTCGAGGGAAATGTGCGGCCATGGGCCGTTCTTTCTGGACTATCTCTCTGGCAGGTTCTGTCGCTGGTCCTGCTTCCTTTATGTTGGTGGCCTAACATCGGGTCATTAGGGAGTACGGCCAGTTCACCTCGAGTTACGCGTCGCGGAACATTTCCCGAATTTTATTCACCTCCAGAACGGCAGGAAACTGTTTGAACCACCCGCCACCGAAGGTTACCTTGACCGTATCAGACAGCAAGGTCGTCAACGCATATATCTCGTAACGCACGATGGCAGTTTGTTTTCCTTGTTACCGTCAGATGCAAATCCTCCTCTTCCGCCGAGTGCGCATCTCTCTCGTTTGATGTCAGGATTGAAACCAGGCGTGGAGGAGTACAGCCAAGGTCTTTTCGACAGTGAGGTGTGGAGAGGCGCGGAACAGATCCGCGCTGCGCATGGCACATTGGATCTCAGAAGTATCCGCACCGTGCGGAGAGCGTATGGTCCGCTGTCTCAGGATGATGGCGAGCATGTTGCGCATGATGCTGTAGATGCACGCGATGGGGGTGGACATCAAGGGCGTGCGCAAGCACATGATAGAGTCCAGATGCACCTCAGGCGGACGTTCGAGGTCGTCCTTACTTCGGGTACAGTCATACGGTTCGAGGTGAGCATATGCGTGATTTGGATGTTGTCTTACTCATTCCTAGATAGGCACATTCGGCGAACGACTGTATTGAGTGGGTAACGAGGCTTCGCACCCTCGTTACATACTGGTCCGAGCGCCATAGTGCAGACGTTCAGGATGAGATGGAGGTTGCGTTTGCGACGGGTACACGTGCGCGATTGACACCACGAACACCAAAGTGTACCAACGGAAACCGACATCCGACTGAACCACCCATGGACTCTGAATCCAGCGTGCTAACGTCGCTGTATAACTGGTGTCCACTGAACGGGTGCAGGAGTATCGTCAAAGCCGGCCGAGTGTTCACGAGAAAGGGGTTGAGGGGGCAATACCAGCAAGTGCCTTACGCATTCTTCTCATCC
>JBBPOF010000612.1:0-19973 GCA_038091315.1 Porphyrellus cyaneotinctus | reverse complement strand
ATCGTCGAGCACGGCGCATATCAGAGTAGATACACCACCTGATCGCTTTCTTGTCCCGTAATTTCCCGCTTATGGATTCCTTTAGCAAGTTCAGCTATAAAAAGTACGTATGGCTTACCGACAACCAATACATCAACCGTTTCTCCCAAATCGTCCTACACGAGGCGGAATGAGCATTACACCGTGACAGAGATCCAGGGAAGAGGCGTACCATATACTCTGGCTTGACCTTAACCCAGTCCTTGTTACGTCCGTTGAGTATATATTCCGAATCCGGGTGCTTCAGAATGAGGCCCTCTCCCCTTTCCTCCATGATCTCATCCATCCTCTGTCTCACATCTTTGGCAGTTTTACCTTCAAACTCGACGACGAACTCTATCCTCCCGGAAACGGGTTGGATGCAGGCGCGTAAATTCCGTTTTCGGAACTTGAGAGATTTCTTGTCGAGTGACATGCCATTGAGATATAGCAAGTCAAACACTTTGACTGGAAAACGAGGGGTATGAGTTGACCAAGTTGGCACATAAAACTACATACAGCATGGCCTAGGATGATGTTCCACTTTGGACTTGTCTGGACGTGAGCGTGTAAGATGCTTTGCAAGAAAAGGTATATGCGAGCTTTACCAAGTGCAGCAGTCTTCAAGGACCCAAATGGCAGGTTTCGTTCTGACACAGGATCCCATACCAACATTTCACCGTCCAGTACGATTCTGTGGTTCCTATGAGATCCTGACAATCTGAAGTTGCATACACATACTCATCGACCCGTTCATCAAAAGCTGCATCGATGTGTGGTGTCAGACTGCCTTCCCCGACATGCTTTCCATAGAGATTTGTGTAATCTTTCCCTTTTCTGCAAGGTATAAGAAACGGACCGGATTGGCAGACCAAATCCTCACCTCGAGCAATAGAAATATTCGTTACCACGCTTGTGTAGTTGTATACGCTCCCCATCGAGTTTTTCTTCGATGATGAACGCGTGTCCTTGCATGTCCTTGACAGATTCTTCAATCTTGTGTTTCGGCCGCTTGCAAAGCATGGGAGTGAATGCTCGGAATAATTGAATGGCTTTGTCCTGTCATTGCGTGAGTGGTCGTCTCAGAAAGGTCGGGTATGAATACACCTCTGGATTGAGCCTGCGTTTTGGATCCGACAGCTCCCAGGCCACCTTCTTCAGGTCCGAGCACGTATTGAACAAATCTTCTGCATCAGGGTGAAATACAGATAACACGGTCGTCTCCTTGACGGATATCACCATATCTACAGCCACACATGGTCACTCGCGAACGTCACCAAAGCGATAGGCGGTACCTTTGAGCACGATGCGTACGATCCATTTCTGATCTTCTGCGGTTGCACGGTTATAGATACGTTGAAGAATTTTGGACTGGACGTCTCTAGATACGAACGTCAACGCTGTGTTCTTGGTGCCGAGCGCACGCGTACTGTTTCCCCATATTCTGAGATAGTTCGTTGAGTATGTCGTTCAGATCATCGATGGACAAGGATCCGTCGACCACCGAAGAGCGCTTGCTCACGACTTCGTAAAGCACGTTGGAGAAATCGCCGGCTCCCGCCTAGCACCAACCTCAGATGCAAGTGCTCAGGGACATACAAAAGTACAAACATATTTTCCCGAGGGTCGCTTCCAGTTCAAAAGTCGAACTGCGTCGGGGTCCTTCGTCCCGAGTGGAATGAGCTTGATGTAAGTCTTGGCAAGGTTCTTCTCCTTCAAACCATACACTGCGCGCTCACGATCTTTCTGCACACGGATTGAGATTTCGTGCTATCCGTACATACTTGGAAAACATGCCTGAGGAAGGATGAGGCGGAGGACGGGGTAAAGGTCGTGGCCGACTTGTTCCCGCCAATGCTATGCCACGATGTCAAACTTGACGGAGATGGCTCATGTCATAAACATACGTTGAACCACACATTGAGGAGACGCCTTCGACGCTCTGGTTTGCGTTCGGTGGACAACTTGGTGAAGAGACCCGATAGGACTGAAAAAGGGGCGCTTCCTTTGTTCTGAGGTGGGGCTGGATATACCGTTTCTTCGGACGCTAATGCAGGTGAACGTGGAGGAGAAGACGGCGCTGGAGTTGGCTGCATCATATTCGTACTAGTTATGTACCAAGGTCAATGTTAATGTAAATGACTCGACGCGTGCTACGTGTTATTTGTGTTTGTTTACATTAGCCCCTCTCCTTGAAGCCACGATAATCACCCAAAGAATCGCGTACTCCCGATCCTTTCTTTCAATAGCCCCACAGCACTCAGCCCAGTCGCAACCCCCTCCACGCCGCGCGCAAGCAAATCCCACTTCCATCTGGACCCAATGAATTGCCCGCCTCCAGCGTCCATCATGAGTGCCGTCTTGACGGTGTCCAACTCGTTCAGCACCTCGAGGCCTACAGAACGTGCCCAGATGATCGGTTCCAGCGTCGACGAGTAAAGCCTGTGAAGTTTGTCTACGGCGGACATGACCTGGTGATTTGCAAAGTAACGTTCGCTAGCATACGGACGCAGAGCAGTATAAGAACCTGAGTGAGGAAAACATCAGTCACGAGATAGAAAAGCGTTGGAAAGACCGACCTATATCTCCACCATGTTTCACCGTCTCGGCAATACAGTGAACAAGACACTCTACGTCGCCCAATCCTAGGTTAAGGCCTTGTCCTGCGAGAGGATGGACGGTATGCGCCGCATCCCCGACAAGGACGGTACGACAACCGGCACCCTCGCCCAAATACGCTTCCGCGTGACTATACCTGAGCGGGAAACTTGCAATCGTACTCGCTTGAATGGAATCGACGAGAGGCGGGATGGAGTCTGAATCGTTGGGAGGAATCCCACCGGAAAGGGCCGACGTCGCTGAGGCATACGCAGAGTACTTTGAAATGTTGTGGGATTTCTCCCGGAACGCAATTTCATCTGTTATCGCCTCGGGCGAAAGGGTATTTCCTGCAACATCCGCCTCCAGAATACGATCATGGAGATACCGGATCGATACGTCTGGTAAGCGGAACGCAGCATTAATCATGTTTGCCAACACGGCCGGGTCCGATTTGCACAACGCCGCTGCATGACGTGGTTTGGTTGACCAGACCAAAGAAGAAACCGTCGAAGAGAGGGGCAAGAAAGCGATAGGCCCAGTCGGAAGGAATCGTTGATATGCTGTATGGTTGGGTTTCTCGAACGCACCCCGTGGTGCATGGTTAAGGGTGGCAACCACAGCTTGGGTATCGTATGACCACCCATAGGTGGATATTCCAGCGTACGAACGGACCGGCGAGTTGAATCCATCTGCACCTACCTGGAAGACAGCCAACACATGTCGGGAATGGAATACATATCGGGTGGGAACTCACGAGCAGTCTAGCACGAATCGTCGTGCCATCGGATAAGTGGACCAAAGGCCAGCCATTTCCGTTTGTCTCGGGCTGGATCGACTCGACCTTGACTTTTTGCAGTAAACTGACGCCTTGGAGCTTTTCGAGGTGGCGAAGAAAGGCGCGTTGCAAGTTGAGGTTTTCGGTCAGTCTTGCCATTTCGCTGAACTCGGCGGTGCTGGCAGCAGAAGGGAGGTCGCTAGCATCAAAGACGATGCGTGCATCTGAAATGCCGTCCCAAACCTACGGCGCTGTCGTGTATTGACTGGTCATGGGTACGATGAAACACGACCCACCTGCATCTCTCGTATGGGGCTAGTGCGAGATTCGTCGACATGTGCCCAAGCACCAATCCCTACGTGAAGTTGACGCAGAGAGTTCCTCGCCACGCCATGAATGACTCACCCTCGAGAAAGGCCCTTGACGTGTTCGTGATCGAACTGACACGGGTCGAAAACGTGTCGACTGGGGGTGACCAGTCGCGAATTTTGCACAAGTCACCCACGTCGATGATGGTAACCTTGATGGACTCTCGGACGAGTCGATTGGACGCTATGATTCCATGAGCACACGAATGCCCGTGACGCCGACCCGAGCTCACCGAGCGCACTCGCCAACGCCAACCCGACTGGTCCACCTCCGACGATCACCACGTCCTTGTCCTGGGTCAACTCGGTCGCGAACGTTCGACATCGCGTTTTTAGTTGACATATCTTTGACAATGGGCGTCGCACCGACAACGACGCCATGAAGTGAAAGCTAGTCTGACTAAGAGTTTGTACACATCGCCCGCCCACTATGGCGACGGTCATATCCCAGGTCTCTGCCGCCCAAGCAGTCGGCGAGTACCTCCAATCGCCTGACGATCTCATCAAAATCGCCGCCTTTCGCAAGAAACTGGAGAAAGAAAAAGCCTCCATCGACGCCAGGCTCAAATCTGGCGTCAGGGAGCAACTCGACGCGACCCGCGAGGGACTCAAGAAACTCCTCAGCACCCGCAATCACGTCCAGGTCCTCAAGGAGGAGATGCAGACTGTCGACAGGCTGTGTACGGATCCGCAGAACGTCGTCTCGACGTTTGACCAGATCAGTCGCGTGAGTCGTCTCGAACGTGTCGGTCCTGACTCCTTCGTTCAACTTGGACGTCTCCATGCGCAGGTCTCCATGGTACACCGTAATTTTGAGCAGACGGAGGAAATGGTCAACAACCTACTGGAAATGAACTCGAAACTCGACGTGCTCGAGGACATGCTCGCTACGGAGAGTCAAGAACTCGTCGGCCCCGCTCCGAATCTACTCCACATCCACCTTCAGATCAGCCGTCTCGAGGCGTTTCGAAATCAGACCATGCATCAGGCGAAGCAGGCCCCTACCACGTTGCGTCAAAAATTAGTTCGCATATTCGAGCGATTGTCACAGTTAATCGTCGACTTTGAGACGTATCTCATGGATCTGGCGCGCAACGTTCTTCCGCTTGTGCGTGCCGGTCACCCAGAAGTCATTGTCAAGCTCATCAAGATCGCAGAGTTCGAAGGAAGAGAGGACGAAAAGGTCCGTCTGCAAACGGTTTTCGTCGTGACCACCACTCATTTGAATTTTCGCTAGGCAATCGCCATTCGCCTCGTGAAAAAAGCGGCCAAAATGGACGCCTCGTCCAAATTTAAATCCATGCAAGCCAACGCCCGCGTCATCAAACACTACCGCTCCAAGATCACAAGAACCATCACTGATACCATCCAATCCTCATTCGACGACAGCTACGAGCGATACCAACGGGATCCAGGCGCCTTCTTGGACAACCTCGGCTGGATATACCAAGACCTCATTCGCATCGAAAGCGACGTCGTACCCTGCTTCCCACCCAGTTACGACATGTACGCGTTCTACGTCAAAGAATATCACAAAAACCTGAACAAAACGCTGCAACGTCTCATCGAATCGGAACCCGAGGCTAGCATCCTCCTACACCTCCACGCATGGCTTAAAGAGTACAAAAAGAGTATGAAAGAACTAAACGTCCCTCCCGAACTCATCGATCCGCCCCTGCTCAACGGCGAGGAACAGAGCCTCATCGAGGATTATCTCAAACTCATCGTCAAGAAGCTCGATGAGTGGTCCGCCAACATCATGAAGACTGAGGTCCAGGAATTTACGACGCGGGCAATGCAGCCCGAGGTGGATAGCGATGGGCTCTACGGGACACAGGGTGCCGTCATCCTCTTTCAGATGGTGAACCAACAGATCGACGCAGCGATGGAGAGCGGACAGGGTGCCATCCTCGCGCGCGTTGTCGAAGAAATCAGTCGCGTCATGCGCGGCATCCAGGACCAATGGACCAAAGTCGTCGAAACCGAACTCAAAAAACAAACCGAGAAACCCGACGACATCGTCGCCGGTCTGGCCGAGTACTGTCTCGCGCTGGCCAACGACCAAATCAAATCGGCCGACAACACTGAAACGCTTCTCGGCAAACTCGAACCCCTCGTCTCTGAAAAATATCGCGTGCCGATCAACGAAAAACTCAACGATGCCATTGACGGGAACCTGGACGTGGCCAAGAAATGCATGCAGACGTTCGTTGCGATCGTTTTCAACGATCTCAAACCGGCAACGAAACAGCTCTTTCAAACGGCGTGGTATGATGGGATCATGGAACAGATCATCGTCACGATGAAGGATTACACCTCGGACCAGCAGTTCGTCAAACCGGTCTTGTTTGAACTGTTGGTAGAGGACCTCCTCGACACCTTTCTAGTCACATACCTCACCGCGCTCGCGAATTCACCCAAGCTTCGTCTCCCAGCAGCGACAGAACGCATCAAGGCGGACATTAGCGCCGTGTTTGCGTTTTTCGGCGATTTCAAGCCAGACAAGGAGCTCGAAAAGCATTTCGAGGTGGTGGAACACATCCTGGCGATGTTGGAAGCGTCCAAGAGTATGGCGTTTCTGTCGTTTTGGGCGTTTGCCAAAGTGCACGGTCCATGTATACCGTTCGTGGAAGGGTTGATGAAGGCGAGAGGGGATTTCGATCGGACGGCGGTGAGCGATGTCATGGACGCTGTGAAACGCAAGGTCAAGGAAGAAGGACTGACGGGTCGTACGCATTTATTCTGTTGGTCGTCGTTGGCCGTTTTGATATTGACGTATTCGTATAGCGTCGGAACCAACCATCATGAAAAAGATTGTCGTTCAAAGCGGTATATCGCGTTTCCTACGGACATGAACGGGCGAGGTTTTTCGTTTCTATTGTATTGTATACCTACTGCTGATACACGTACGACCATCCGTGTAAACCTACACTGCAATGTACACTCATCAATGCGTTCTTGGGTATATCCCGTCCACACGCTCAAGTCTTCCCGCCTCGCAGACCAACCCTGCATTCATGAACCCGAATCGTCTCTTTCTCTTCGTTCCGCAGAGGCTCTGCTCAATGATAATCAGTTATGGCACTAATATTTCACCTGGATATATCGCCGCCACTGGGAGTTCAGCATTGGCGGTCCCCCGAACTTAGTAGACACATAAGACTGAGAACATTTGCATTTGTTACACCTCGGGACGACTATCAGTAATTCCTTCCTTGGGTGTTGGCATAGTACATTTCACGAACGATTCTGTCCCTGTCGAGACCATACGTGTCCATGGGCGGAGTATTATGTCCGTCAGCAGGAACAAATCCTCCCGTCTCAACCGCCTGAAGATAACCTGCCCCCGAGATCCCCCACACAGACCCATCCTGCTTAGCGCGTGTTCCCGCGTCATTCCAGATCTGTCCTCCAGCCTGAACCGTTACCAAGCAGTCTTTATGAACAGCCGCCATGCCGCTGGCTTCGTCTCCTTTGCTAGGACCGGCTGCGTCAGAATGGCGAGTGAAAAAGCCACCGACGACTGTATAATCTGTTCTATGTTCAAGTGCAGGAAGACCTTTCCAGAGCGCATAGTCGACCCGATTACCAGAGCCTGCGTCGCTCCACACCTTGACCCACGAAGTTATGGGAACAAGAGCTGGCGTATCATTGGCTGCCTTGATGATGACACCGTCGCAGCCACCTGCTCCCCCGTTGTTCGCAGCAGGCCCAAGGTAATACCAGCCATCCTCCACTTGCACATTCATCAGAAACATGACAATGTATGAGTAAACTAGTGCTCACGATGAGGCCTCCAAGTAGCAAGATTACGGCGAGCACGTGAACCGGAGTCGTCGTTGATTTTGACATCGAATCGAACATGCTTCACATGAAGTTGTGGCATCGTGACTGACTCTGAGGGAGGAGGCTATCGGTCGGACAACGCACCTCCATCAGCGATATCGGCCGCCTAATGCGGGGCAGATCATGTGGAGAAGATAATCAGCTCAGTCGTCACCGGGACTTTGGACCAGCCTACTAGTGGTGGTCTTCTGTAACGGAAAATCTTAACGACGACTCGTCTCGGACAAGATTCGATAAGTATGTCCTAGATGGTGCTGTAGAGCTGAGGGTGACCCCAATGCAGACAGGCAGACCATGTGGAAGAAAGCATCAGCTCGGTTGCAATCGGGAAGTGCTTCATGTTATTCTACACTACTGTCCTTGCTTATGCGTACGCGTACACATACGCTGCAATGGACGCTCGTCAATGCATTCATCATCATGATATCCCCATTCTCGACCTAGATTCGAGCTGTGCAGTTAGTCTGTCTTGGTTTTGTCGGGTCCGAGGTTCGACCTGTCAGGCAGCACCGCAGCGACTTGATCGATCCTCCTAAACTGCCAAGGGAACCGCGAGGGGTACAAGAACGGACGGAGGTCGAACCCTACCGAAATCACGTCAGTCATCCCTTTGAACACTGTAGACTTTCATCGTGCATACTGTTGTCATCGGGACTGTAGGACTCCTACCGACGGCGTCAGCGACGAAAAAAAATAAATCAGGCGAACAGAACACTCACCGCATGGTACGACGGCGTCAGCGTCGTCATCTTGTGCCTATTCCGCGCATGCTCGAAAAAGAATAATTTGACCTTGTCCGCAATCTACGTGCCGATGATCAGTTCAGCTCACCGAACACGTTCGTGCAAAACGGTGACCCCAACCTGGACGGGCGACAAATAGGACCCCCACTCGTGCACCAACTTGGTGAACATGCTGTATGGCCCGCATTTTTCCACCTTGCGGAGCCGCCCGAATACAGAGAGTTCGTCGTAGGTCATGCCCATATCGGCCTGGACGGTGGTCAGACGTGGCGTGCTACGCGAGCGAGCGAAAGCACTTGCCTCGTCCGCTTGCACATAGGTTTCGGTTATCGGTTCGAGTTCGGCGGTCGGGATCGCGCCCAGAAAGCTGATTGAGCACGTCAATCAGAACCATTCACGTGGAAGAGAGCGCGATTGGATACTGCCTCCTGAGAATTGGCAAGTCGAACGCGCCTTCTGCGTACACGATAAATCTTTTGAGGTCCGTCTTACTGATACCTCCGATAGGATTAATGTCCGCTGTTCGGCACGTTGGATGTGTCAGATGAGGGATATATGTGATGTGCTCACCCGATGAACAGTCGTATTTGGTCAGGTATCCTCGCAAACTATCCAGCCCGGGTCGAATGACGTGGCAAATGTGAGAAAGGTACGACTTACCTCTCGTCGACGTTGGCGCTACCCAGCACGAGCAGTCCACCCTGTCTACCTCTAACCCAAGGAAGGAGTTGAGCGAACAAGTACGCAATAACCATACGCAGCCGGGCCTGGTATGAACGTCGTGAACACCCTGTCAAGTTCCGCAAGCAACTTCTACCTGAATGTTTTGCAAGGCCAAGTTCTCCACCGCACTACCCCCATGCGCTCTGAACCGCGGCCGTGCGCCTGTGACAAACACAAACAGGTCACGGACAGAGGTGACGATGTTGTCCATGTTGAGATCGATGTGATAACTGCCCAGAGTCTCTCAGCGCCTGATACAATCCACGCGAGGAAGGCGGTACCTTCCGATCGCGTTCCCGAGGTCTTTCGCCCTCTTTCTCGTCTCAGTGCTCGAGTTCTCTGTCCCCATGTAACACGTATGGAACACACGCCCGCAAAACTCTTTGGGGTCGGAAGGGATGTAGCTCGAGTCCTCGGGCTCGCCGACGATGCGTCTGGCATCAGCGATGACCTGTTTATCTATCAAAGAACGACGAGATCAGATGCTACGAGGACAAGGAAGCGAACTGCTTACTTGCTCGTGTGGCGGCTTCGGCGACCAGGCGGCACATGGAATACACGATGACCGCTGTCGCACAGCTGTCGATCCCTCCGCTCAGCGGAATGAAATACCCCTGCGTTCTGGATCGTCGAAGGTAATCCCAGAGCCAGCACGCAGGACCGAGTCTGTCAAACAACAGTCAATCATGGAAATACGCCCACAATAGTAGCAGACACGGACGCGATTTCCTCTTCCGGTTTGTGAAACATGGCTTCCTTGAGCGTTACAGCGAGACCTAGGGTTCGCTCCCCGTCTGTTTCTCCAAACTTGTCGACAGAGAGTGCGAATGGCACTTCGATTCGATGGTACTTTGGGGTCGTGGCCGCTTGGAGTCCTCTACTGCATGACGTGCGGTGCGAACGCACATTTTCGATGTCAATGGTGGCTGTGACGACCTCGACGTCGTTGAGAGAGAACTGGGAACCTTGCGCCACGATGTGGCCGTTCATCGCGATCATCGCACATCCGTCGTAGTATAGTCTGTCGCCATCGCATCCTTGCTGATTGGCGTACAGGTACACACCCCCAAGCTAATCGCTTTCCAGCTCGCGTCTGTCGAAGCATGGCATCATTCTCACCTTTAATGTTGCCTCCTTGATGAGTTCTACGCGAGTGTAAAGCTTCCGAAGCTCATGGTGACTGCCACTCGAGTTGGTAATGATCTCGACCCCGTCGAGTCCCATCAGGATGTGCGGACTGGGATTATCAAGTAAGACTCTGCGTTCGCGTTTCTTAGGACGTTACCGACCTGGCGGGAGTGAACAGTTCCTCGCAGAGCTCAACGCCGATACAAGTGTCGATCGTGCTGACTACGCAGTCGCCAAACGGTACTTTCGTCTGTCGCTCGTCAATGTCAACTTTCACACGATAGGGCCGTTCCTCACCTGTTTCGTGACCGTCTGAATGAGCCTTGGCAAGAAGTGGTCCTCCCATTCGCGATGCTTCATCCACGGCGTAAAGTACCTCATCTCCCGATAATTTCCGTCGTTTGCGAGCCACATCTTGGGACGGATCAACAGAATCTGCTTGTTGTGCATGATGACCCTGCAGTTGTAGATGACGTTTTTGTGCACGACTGGCCTGACGGTTTCGCGTGAGTATATCGCAAGGTTGACGTGGTGTATTCACAGACATGCCAATGTCGCAAATGATGCCTGTCGTGTCTTCGCCTGCGAGGATCTTTGCGAGGACTTCCCAAGAATGTAATACCGTGTCTCCTGTTGCTCCATTCCAGATCGTTTGCACGAGGAGAACAGCAAAGGACGGACCTTCCAAAAAATGATCATAGCAGCCGTAGCCTCTGATTCGTCTGAGTGCATTATCTCCATAGAAGCACAAGTACCCACGGGATCTCTAGCTCTGGGCCCACTCTGAGGGTTGCTCCTCGCTGTTTCGCTATGGCTATACTCTCAATGATTCGTTCATAGTTTCCCTATTGCATGGAATGAAGTTTTCAGTAGTTTGAAGAATGGCGTTCATGTCTTACTTGGAAATCCAGGGCCCATTGATTAAGGGAGCTGCAGAGAATGAGCGGTGTGATCGGTCTATCCAAACAGGAAGCATCACCAACTGAACCGAATGTCAGCGATGACTAGATAGGAGCGCGTGTCACATACGTTGCCAACGTGATCAAATGTCCCATTTTCGTGTCGTACTTGGAGGGTGGTCGTGGTCGGAGAAAGACGACGTTGTGAACATGCGGTCGGGATTACTACGAAACGAACCATCTTATCTTATCTTATCTACTCTCTCACACTCTACTGGGCCAACTTGAACATGCACCGTCTGGGAGGCGTTGGTCTAGCAGCATTCGAACGCCAACAAGAATCCCAACGCTCCTTTGCAACGCTCTCATCCGAACTCTCGAAAGCCCAAGTCGACCACCTCCAATCCCAACTCACCCAATTTCGCACCGCACTCACCCATTTCGCCAAAACACACCGCGACTCAATCCGTAGCGATCCCACGTTCCGACATGCATTTCAACGGATGTGTGCTTCGATCGGGGTTGATCCGCTCGCCGGACCCAGGAAGGGCGGTTGGTGGGCAGAATTACTCGGGATGGGCGACTGGCAGTACGAACTGGGTGTGCAAATCGTGGACGTGTGTGTGAGCACGCGCGAACGGAATGGGGGTCTGATCGAGATGGGCGAGTTGGTCAGGATGGTCAGTAAACTGCGGGGCGTCGAGAGCGGGGCGATCACGGAGGAGGACGTGGTGCAGAGTATCAAAACCCTTGAACCGCTCGGCGCTGGGTACGAAGTGATCGACGTCGGAGGAGGGCGGAAGATGGTGCGAAGCGTGGTGAAGGAACTGGACGAAGACCAGGGGGTTATTCTCGCAGAGGCACAAACTGAAGGTGGGAGGGTCGTGGAAGAGATGTTGGTGAACCGACGTGGGTGGACTTACGACCGAGCAAGAGTCGCGTTGGAGAACATGCTGCTCCGTGATGGACTCTGTTGGCTCGACGCACAAGACGAGCGTCATGGCAGATCGTATTGGATTCCATCCGCAATGCGCTGGGACGAATAACGCTTCATTCTATGTGGTCCATTTCTCATCCTGAGAATTTTGTACTCGAGCGCTCTTTACTCAATAGAACTACTCGAGTCCTGAAATCTTGATGTTCTTTCTTCGATGACACCACGTCGCGCGTAAGGTGAGAAGCACTGGTTGCCCACAGGATCTTATTCGAGTACGTCTCGATGGCTATTAGATACATTCATCTTCCAATGGAATTGAATTCAGACATGCACGTATGGACCGAATGCATGCAAAGGCCAGACGGTACGTCAGAAGGTAACCATCTCCTCGATGGTCGGTATGTCCAATACCCTCATACCAATTTGGGAAGAACCCATTCCAGGCCTGGCTTCACCTGGCTGTCAGGAAAGACCAAGACGTAGTGTACCTGAACCGACAGTTTGCCTCCCTGCCCCTTCAACTGGGTTGATCTGCATCGCGTTTCTTGAATAGCTCTTTAATCGTCTCGATGATCCACATAGTCATTCTCGGGACCACCATGCTTCTTAGACGTGGTCTTTTGGAGCACCTAGAAATGAGCAGACCCAGCGGCGAAGTCATGGTGGGCAATAAACGAGTCGATCAAGGGGTAGTTCAGTCGAAAGGGACGTAATACTCCACGTTGGCGAGTTGTTCCGGACGTTCATTATTATCGAACTTGAGCTGCTTTCGTGGGGTTCGCAAGAAACCGACAATTGTCGTGGTGGTGTTATTGTAAACAAATTTGACGGATTGACGGAACTCACTTTCCTGCAAGGGCATCTCGTAGAACGACCTGAACCGGTTCCCCTCGTAATTTCGGTGGACAAGTGGCTCAAAGAGCGTTCCTGCGAGGCCGCTTCCCTCGGGGATAGATGATAACCGTTCAACGAACGAGCACGCTTCGTTCTCGGACTCCAGTTCTTTCAGTTAGACTGAGAGTGCTTCGTCGCCCACTTCCGCCTGTGAGCGAGAGTCGTCCATTCTCATGATTATATCTCGTATTCCTGGTCAAGTGATTCTGGCGTCTGCTCTGTGAAGGTCCCCCGGAGTAAGGATATGGCATCGTGGTATGGTTCCGATTCATCCTCCCGACAAATCTTTCCAGTGCTCTCGTCCAAGTCCTCCCAAAACGCCTCGGAATCTGGGAGTGAGCCGTATACTACATGGAAAAGACATTAGATATGGGAGAGTTCGTATGATCTTACGCGATTGAGAGCTCTTTGCAGGTCCATAATGGGACTCAGATGAGAAGGGGACCTAGATGCTTTCTCCATATTTTGTACCTGTCCTCACGAGGAATGATGCTTGAACGGAAAAACACAAATACTTATGTAAGGGTTACGAGCATTGGAGGTTCTGTCTCCTTCACATGATGGCTGAGTGACCAGATGAGTGGTGACCAGTGGAAGGGGGGCGCAAGTTGGCGGAAATAGTGAATACACTTCAGTCGAGTGGGACTCCGGTAGGCGTAAACAACAGGCGTTGTCCAAATAAGGAAACGTAGTAGATGTACCATACGAGACGGGCTGTTCTCCAACACTCTGAAAATCAACTTCCGCGCCGAGGCCGTCTTGCTGCCCGCTCCCAGGCCACTTTCTCAGCCTCCACATAACAGTCACGGATGATAATGATAATGCAACCGTCTTAAGGAGGGGATGGGTGCAAGATTGAGCACTCGGGATTGCAAATGGAAGACCTCGTCGCTGGCATTGCCCCAATTGTTCGCGAACAATTGCCAGTCGTCGTCAGCTAGATTCCAGCCTTGGCTCTCAGGATCTGGGGGCCGGTTGGAATGGTCTGCAGGCAGGGGACCATCAATTACGGTAGAGAGAGTGGTGGATGGAGGTCAATCGTGTCACGGGTGATCAGCCGACTGATTTCTGCGATTTTCCAAATTCTAACACTTACCTCACATGTCTCGGGCTCTTTTTTGACGCTCTGGGGTGGGTCCGAAAGTGGGATACTCACCTGCCAAGGTTCCCTGAATTACCATTACTTGATGGTTGAGGAACCTTGAGATTGATCTTCTTAATCTTACCGTAGTGCTCGCCGTTGCTAATTTGATGACCAGGCCGCTATGCGGTCCGTCTCTCCACACGGCGGCCTCATAGCGATCTGATCACCAGCCTGAGACTAGGCTGTTGCTCACTGCACTGTAGGACGTTTTTTCTTTGTCATTACAACTGACTTCACTCTTTCGTCCGCGGCCGCCGCGACTCATTTTTTGAACCACCACCTCGTTGGCATTTTCAAGTCTCAAGTAGGCGCGATTCTGTTCGGTGACATGCCAGCGCGACGAAGGACCACGTGAATGAGACGGGCGCAAACCCTGGTCTCTATAACGCCGCGTGGCATATGTTTTACCCCGGGTAAATCGTTTTCGTCGAACGGAATATGGAGTAGGTTGACGTGTCTGTTGACAGGTCGTGGACTCGTGGAACAAACGAGAGTACATATACGTCAATGGTGCACTCCGCCGCGGGTCCATTGAGTGCGCTCGGGCTGACGGCGAGCTTCCAAAACGAGGGAAGTCCCTGGGAGAGGAACTGGCAGCAAGGTACGACTACACGCCACAATCATCGCATAGTCTAATCACCTTATTTGCGTGTCAAGCCTTCTTTGGTTACAAGTACGACCAGTTACAGCAGATCAAACAGAAATATGATCCCGATAATTGTGCGTCCTCAAGGATGGTGTCCGTCTGATCATGTACCTGACGATGATTGTTCCCGTCTAGTCTTTACCACGTTCAAGGTTTGCCAGCTCAACTGAGCACTGTAAAATGAGTACTCACTCTCACTGAAACTAGGGCGTTGCGTCCGCGACGGGGTCGGCCGTGTTTTCATGCTATCATCAACACTATTGATCGTGTGACCTCGAGTTTCGTCTTGGATATCGCCAATAATGACAATGCACTGAATAATACTCATACCATGCCTCCGCTTGGACACTCGTAATCAATGTTCCTAGATTCTAGTCTCGAGCTGTGAAGTGCGTAGAGTGCTTGCCTCAGGAAAGCACTCGACTTAGGGTTTCATCATCCAAGACCGAATCATAAGGTACAAGGGGTTCAGACGAAGTAACTCGGAGTTGAGACTTGGACGGGCAGCAACATGGGCTAACCAAAATAATGCAAGCAATCAGGGGAACGTGTTTTCATCGCAGGTTTAACGACCTCAGCTGATCCCACGTGCCGGTCCCGTCCCCATTTCGGGACCATCTCCTTCAATAACGCCGTTCCATAACCGTCTTAAATCCGCTAATGAGCAAGCTAGTATGACTTGAGACTACCGAGCGGTTTTAGATGCTCTTCCTCTCCCGGAGTCCTGAGCCCTGAGCCCTGAGGGCTTATATTGAACAGCACGAATGGCTGCACCACATCCCACTGCCTCCCTCGGAAACTTCCCGTGCACACCAAGTCCTGCACACGATCATCATGCATATCTCTTCTCAGTCAATCTCCTCCATCATGTTATGCCTCAGTTTTGCTGCTGCCGCTGCTATTCCAGCAGACCCCACCCCTGTCCACGCGCCATCGGTGCGCCTTGAATACCTTGAAGGTATGTCATTGATTGTCGGGGTCCAACGATGATTTACAAAAAGGGAAAGGTCGCATCCGCATCGACAATAACTTCACGAATTTTGTCAGGGCCGCACCTCCGAATTGGATAAAATGAATGGGGGGTGCTCCCACGGAGTAGATCCATTCGACGAACGTCGTACGGCTGGCTGGCTGGCCCACGAATTCGGAATTAAGAGCACTTTTTTTTTGCCCTTGGATCAACCTGGTGTAGCTTGTATAGCCTAATCACACTTCACATAGTTCTGTTTCTCCTTTAGAGTCCTCCATGATATCTTTTCTTCGTCTATGTAGTATAACGAAATAGAAAACCGCTAGCTCAGGCTAGAGTACCTTATCTGCATCTACTGTACCTGTCTGTATGGAAGCAACCGTAACGCGTAACGCTAGGTGGTTGCGTCGCTAAAAATAACGCATAACGGTGTGCTGGTTGCTAAATTTTCCAGCGTAACGCAGCTTGGCCAGTTTGGTTGCCAACGATAGCAACATAACGCATAACGGTGGGGTGGTTATTACCAAGTGTAGCGCATTAGTTAGAAAAAAAGTAGTTACAGGCATTCGTCGAAGTTAATAAAAGCCCAGATATCTTCGTATGTCCCTGCAGCCACCAATGAATTACTAGGACCCTTTTCCGTGCTCTCGACACAGTGCGGAATGCTGTCTACCTCAGCAGGCATCTCAGCCACATCCAAGCCGAGGGCATCACGAATCACCGCACTTGATGGGACATCGGCGTCGTCATCGGCATCAGCAGTAATGTAGCCAGACCCAGAGTCCAAGTCACCGTGATAGTTGTTCTCCGCCGAGTCAAATTCATCGAGTCATCATCGTACTAATCAGGGCATTGTACCGGTTGCCACGTTCTCGGAAGACAATGGTTTCCCCATTGTGAAGCTTATGTGTTTCAAAGCAAACTTCAAGACTCCGGTTGAAAGCGTACCACACCCCCTCCTCGTTGACAGCATCTATGTCCAGCCCAAAATGGTATGTAGATTGCTCGGGATTGAGGGGCAAGGTGTTCGGGAGGTGTTCGAGCAAATGCTGTAAGTGATGAATCCGTGAGATGAGTTCTGAGGATGGGCCGGATGGGCCTTCGTGAGTTGGAGAGGTCATAGTTCAAGAGTTAGTACAAGACTGTAGTAGTACGAGGCGGCAGCCAATAGCTCTGCTAAAATTTTCACTCCATTCTGCTTGCAATGCAGATTGACGTATGGCCCTGGTGTCCATGCTTGTCTGACCATATATACTCTCCACCGCACCATCGGTTGCTGCTGTAACGCTGTACCGGTCGCAGGGTTGCTAACAATAGCAACCGTAACGCATAACGGGGGTCCGGTTGCTAACTTGGAGTCAGGGGCATGCGTAACGCACCTCCCCCCGGTTGCTTCCATACAGACAGGTACAGTATTTCATTTGCGGTATTACTGCGGTCCATCTTTGCGGAAATACCTAGGGTTAGGGTTAGGTGTTTTACTTCAATCATGGAAGGAAATTATGTTCTTCCCGGCTGGGCTCAGCAGCCCCATCGGCAATGATTGGATCTAATGTTTTGCATTGAACTCCCACCGCTGTGCGCATACTGATAACAGTGACCACGACTGATGTAACACACACGACGAGCACAACAGCGATGGTGGCACATCAATAGCACCATCACGATTGTGCCCGTGCCACCACCTACCCCCACACTTGTGGAGGCAGGAATCAGCTGGCATGAGGCAGACGACTCTGCTTGAGCACCGTGCACTGTAGCTTCGTCGTACTGACTTGTACATAGTAGTGCCAAGCACGCGTAGCTGATGGAAAAGCCTATGTGACATCACATGTCACACATTATCACATATCACATTAGGATTTGGTTGGGTCCCACACTAATGCATTATGAGCATATCAACTGTATACCGTATTTCCTGCAAGATGGTAACTACCATTTTTTTTTTTTTGGCAAGAATCTTCCAATATAGCCTTGAAAACTGCATATCTCCTTCCAAGTCAGTTGGTGCCTGTTGCCGCAGGAGGGTGTCTTCACCTAGTGCTTCAGGGACAGGGATGAAAAATACTAATACTTCAGCATCTAGGAATGAGTGCTACTGATTAATCTTCCCATGTTATTTCTACTGTGAGAGCTTATAGTGCTTACAAATGAGCCCGGCTATGGGACAAATGTTTCTGCTGATTTTTAGATGGTGTCATTGTGTCCATGACATTGGCATCGGTGACTTTGAGCCCCATATGGATGAAAAGCCTGTACTGATATGACTTTGGTGATGGATTACAGTCGGTGCAGGCAGGTATTTTCATCGCAAGCTGCTGTATCAGGTCTGATGTTCTGGCAGCAGCTCCTGGAAGAAAATGCTACATCCCAATGTCCGCTTTGTACGTTGTTCTTCTGATGCAGACAATGACATAGGTTATCGCCTTAAAGCCCTGGTTCAGGGCTGGCCAAATGTGATCTGTTGCAGTTCACTTCATCTGGTGATTAGACGATTCTACTGGCAGTTCCACCAGTGACAAAGGTGTGATCAGAACCCATGGTGGCGTGATGACACCGACAAAGTCGCAAGTATCTTGGAAATCACATCAGACGGAACGCTAGTAAAACACTGCACATTTGAGGGTAATATGAAGTTGCTGTGGGGACAATATTGTTAGATTGACAAGCAGAAAGTCGATGGAGCTGACCTCGACTAAGCCATAGATCTGATATGGGTGTGGACACTTGTGCTGCAGTGTCACATTCACTGCTTCTGCAAAGTTCTGTTGCGGTAAGCTATGGCCCTCTTGTCATTCCATTCTCTACTTCATTAGGAAGTGCCAAATGGAGTGGGCCTAGACGAATGTTCATCAGAAGGTCTGATATGCCACATCCTACAGTTACTTTGTACTGAGGAGATTGACCACCCCTGCTTGCTTTTGGTGCGATTGAATGAGTACACCCTGACTGGGCCCGTTTTGCATACAAAGTATGAGACCGACAAGTACAGCAGGGCCCGAGATAGGCAGGGTGGTTGTTCAGTCCAGGATATCAACAGGGCCCGAAGTAGGTAGAGTGGTGGTTCGACCGACGATATCAACAAGACCCAAGGGAGGTAGGGTAGTGGTTCGACCGATGAGATCGACAAGGCCCAAGAGAGAGAGGATGATGATTTGACCGATGAGATCGACAAGGCCCGACCTAAGGAAAGTAGTAGTTTGACCGAGGATATTGATAGGGCCTGAGCCGGGTAAAGTGGTTGTTCGACCGAGAATATCGACAGGGCCTGAGGTAGGTAGGGTGTTGGCTCGACTGATGACATTGACAGGGCCCGAGGTAGGCAGGGTGGTGGTTCAGCCGAGGATGTCGACAGGGCCTGAGGTAGGTAGGTGGTAGTTCGACTGTCAAGATCGACAGGGCCCAAGGTAGGTAGGGTGGTAGTTCGACCGACGACATTGACAGGGCCCGAGGTAGGCAGGGTGTTGGTTCGACCAATGACATTGACAGGGCCTGAGGTAGGCAGGGTGGTGGTTTGACCGACGACATCAACAGGGCCCGAGGTAGATAGGGTGGTGGTTCGACTGACGACATTGACAGGGCCTAAGGTAGGTAGGGTGGTGGTTTTACCAACGAGATCAGCAGGGCCCAAGATAGGCTGGGTGATGATTTGACCGATGAGATCGACAAGGCCCGAACTAAGGAAAGTAGTAGTTCGACTGAGGATGTCGACAGGGCATGAGGGGAGGTAGGGTGGTCGTTTGACCGAGAATGTCGATGGGGCCCAAGGTAGCAGGGTAGTTATGCGACCGACCAGATTGACAGGGCCCGACCAGAGCAGGGTAGTATTTAGACCAATGGGATTGACCAGTACCAACCCCAGCAGGGTGGTGGCCCCACCTATTCGAAAGCGTACAAGCTGGCAGCATAATGTTTGTCTGAACTGATTGCTCATAAGCCGATATACCACCTGTACCCTCAGAACGATCCAACCATGAAGCTATTATCATAAGCACACCTTTGGATGTAGATGCTATGGTACAAGTTCCTTCTGCAGCCTATCTAATGCCTGCAGTAATACCTTTTCCCTCCGAAGTGATTGTACCTGGTCCCATGCTGCCGCCATCACTTTCTCCACAGCCTCATTCATTCCATCCTGGATTGGCATTGAGATTTTTTGAGCTATGGGGGGATGGTGGTCAGGTTTGTAAGCTTTATCAACCTCCTGTGTTGCATTGTACCACATCGCCATTTCTGCAAATGCTGCACAATTCTGAGTATCAAGGTCAAGAAAATCAATGC
>JBBPOF010000611.1:0-19983 GCA_038091315.1 Porphyrellus cyaneotinctus | reverse complement strand
AACTCTTAGATTGTTGTGGTACGGGTTCAAGAGTTACCGCTTCACCACCACCAGGTTAGTACCCTTCAGGTTACGCTCCTCTCAACAAGTTATGAGCCCCGGGCAACACACTGTGCGGCAATGCCATGTGATACCCGTTGGTGAATGCCTACCACATTCTGATGCAGAAATGCTCGAATGGTGAATGTGAACGAACTTACCCTGTGCAGCAACGCCAGATACTTCCTGCAGCAGCAACGCGCAGGAAAGTTCACCTTGACGTCATCACCGACATCGGTGAAAGTTCACCCAGAACCTCAGCATGGGGAGACTATGTCAAACCATCGCTGTGAGGGCTCTGGGCATCACTGATGTGGCAACCCTGCTCACTGTTCGTTCTTCTTAAATGATCAACCTGGTAACTGACGTCCATCCCAGAAACAACATGTCAACCAACGCCCTCTTCAGAATCCCCAAACTCAATGGCTCCAACTATCGGCGCTGGGCACAAGAGATGGAGGCTTACCTCCACTTCTCCGGACTCTGGCAGAAGATGAACAAGTCTCGCCCTACTTCCCCAAAGGACATCATCCTGACTCCTGAAGAGAAGACCGCCCTCAAGGAGAAGCAGACTTTGTGGGACGAAAACGATGATAAGGCGGTCGGCGCCATCAAACTTCGACTGGAATCCAATGTCATGCAGTGTTATGCCGACACTGACATGGCCATCACCCTCTGGAACAACCTCCAGAAGAAGTACGACACACCCTCTCTCGCCTCCACGTATTCGGAGTTTAAAGCGATGATCGGGCCGGTGATCCCGGAGAACAACCACCCGGCTTCAGCCTTCTCGAAGCTGAATGCGCACTTCATGCAACTTTCCAATCTAGAGTACGAGATCCCAACGAAGATCCAGGCGATGATCACCCTCGCCAAACTCCCTCAATACGCAGACTTCGCCACCCAACTCCTCAACTCCAAAGCGACGGCGATAAAGGAGGGAGAAATGATAGACAAGATATTGATGCATGAGCTCAAAAAGCTCACCATGGCAGCTTGGCAACAATTTGCCTCTAAGCGTAAGCCCAATAACTCCGGCGGCCAGCAGTCGCAACCCCAGCAGGCACAGTCCAGCGCCAACAAAGTTTCGAACATCAAACGCAAGGGAGAGGATCCTGCTTTTTCACAGCAGCAGCAGCAGCAGCAGGGAAACGGTGAGGAGAAGAAGAAGAAGCATCGTGCTGGAAAGCGCTCACAGCAGGGAGATGACAAACGGCAGCAGTGCCACAACAACTCTGCTGTAAATGAAGGTTCAGCGTCTTTCACCTTCTCGAACCTTACAGCTCCACCCGTCGTCCTCTCCCCTGCAACGCCTTCACTCACTCTGCCTGTCACCGACCCATGCTCACTGGCTCACACCCCCGGAGCAGCACATTATGGCCCTCCCGGATTTCCTCAAACCAAGCGTTCTATATTGCTGGCACAACACCTTGGAGTACCTGGCACAGCCCAGACTCTGTGTCATCTGGATGGTCCCACCAACCGTCGATTCGACTGGTCGGACGGATGTGCCTCCAGCTCATCTTGCCCCTCTCTCTCCTCCCGTCTCGAAGAAGTCGAGATGGATGTCGTCGATATAATCGACGAGGACGATTTCTGCAACGAGGATGATATATCGATGGGTGAAGACGCCGATGATTACGTCGAGCGATTCTTCGAATCCCAGGCATCCTGGCAAGTACCCAATCCCTGTCACGGTCCTACTGGCACTGATGCACGGTTTTTATCACCTCAGATCATACGTACGTACTCGTCGATACACCATGTAGTAGATAGTGATAATTCTACTACTGTCCCGTTCACCATGTGTGACGATTGCACCAAGCACGACAGTAAGAATAAGGGAAAAGGGAAAGCCGACCCACATGCAGTCCCACCTCATACGTGGCTACTTGACTCAGGGGCTTCGTCCCATTTCACAAACAAATTAACTGACTTCGTCGAGTATAACGCCTTCTCAAACACTCAGTACACGCAAACGGCAAATGGCCACGCCCCCATAAAAGGCATCAGCTCTGTTATCATAGAGTTCAATGGACAACCTGTGCGGTTATCGCTGGTTATTTATATGCCCTCATGTGACGTCAAACTGATATCCATGGGCACTCTACTGAAGGACACCTGCCTAACGCTAACAACCAAGCTGAATGAGATCGCATTCTATGATAAGTGCTACAAACGCACTATTCTCTCCTTCCACAGCCACAGAAATGACACGATGTACTGGATTCGTGCTCCCGCCATCCATCCGCATGCCAAATCTACTGGTATGGTCTCTGCGGATTTCGAATTACTCCACCGTCGCCTAGGCCACCCCTCGAAGGAGGTCCTACGAGCGGCGAAGAAACACCTGAAGGACTTCCCTGACGTCGATATTCCATCACAAGTTCCTATATGCCCTGGATGCGAGCTCAGCAAACAGCCAAATCGCTCTTTTCCTCATAGCAAGACGCGGGCAACTGCTCCCTTTGAGATGATCCACTCTGATCTTAAGTCCCTAGAGGTAGAGTCATACCATCAATACAAGTACGCCGTCATCTTCTATGACGATTTTACTTCTATGGGCTGGATCGTCTGCATCCATTCTAAGGATCAGACACTGAAGGCTGTAAAGCACTTCATTGCATATATCCGAATGCAGTTTAATGCCAAGATTAAATCATGGCGCTCCGACGCTGGTGGAGAATACACCTCCAAAGCCTTTCAGGAGTACATGCGTGATAACAGAATTCACATTATGCAGTCTGCCCCATATGCACATCAGCAGAACGGGCGTGCGGAACACTTCATCTGCACTATTATGGACAAGGCACAGGCAATGCAGTTACACGCTTGCTTACCGGCTTCCTATTGGGAGTTTGCGATGATACACGCGGTCCACATATATAATAGGACACCTAATAATCGTTTAAACTGGAAGACACCCCTGGAGTTACTCAAGGGGGAGAAGCCTTCCATTTCTCATTTATGCGTCTTCGGATGTGGTGCCTATGTGCACATTCCTGAAGAGACACGTGGCAGGAAGCTTAACCTGAAATCACAGTTGATGGTCTACCTTGGCATTGCCATAGGATTGGACACCAACTACCTCTTTATGCACCCGAATAATGCTATCCATACATTGGCACATGCAATCTTCGATGAGAACCTCTTCCCTCAATGCTCGAAAGCGCAACCACATAAGCTGCTATCGCACCCTCCACACAATTGTCATTCTCATGATGATGACGTCTCTGACACACATTCAAATGACGGTTTTGATTCTGATTCCGATCACTCTGATGCGGTACCTGCTCGTGATCCCCCTCGTCCACAGTCACCCTCTCCAGCCCCACCGGCGGATCCTGTCACTCCACCTCGCGCACCTCAACCACCTCCTATCGGCCCACCGGCCTTACCTCTGAGACGGCAGCCTACACAGCAACATCGTCCACCTACTCATCCAGATAATATCTATGGGGATAAACCTCCTGTAGAACAAATCAAGGACATCGAGAGCGAGTCTCACTGGCGAAAGCTAGTCGAGGACCAACCTGTACCTGCACTGGAGACACCACTGGTTCCTGGCGCTATGCCTCATTCCCTGACTCCTTCGGAAGCAGACGTTGAGCGCCTAGTGCAGGAAGGGGGAGACGCACTAGTGTCTTTCCTATGCAATCACGCGATTCCGGTCGTGGAAACTGCCGCCCCTAACTACAGAGAGTGGAAGTACCATGACATTCTCAAGCTCCCTGCCGATGAACAGAAACTCTGGCATAAAGCTTGTGAAGACGAACTCCAAATGCTCAAAGATCGCAAGGTCTACGAGATCATGGATAGACCAACCCATAAGAAGGTCATTAAAAACAGATGGGTATTCGATGTCAAACCCGATGGACGCAAGCATGCCCGACTGGTAGCCAAGGGCTTCACTCAGGTTGAAGGCACTGACTTTGATGCCATCTTCTCCCCAGTAGTACGATTTGAGATGGTGCGGGCCATGCTCGCCCTCTGTGCTCTAGAAGATTGGTATATTACCGCTCTAGACATACGCTCTGCCTACTTATATGGCATACTGGAAGAGGAACTCTACATGGAGTTTCCTGAGGGTTTCTTGCCCCCTCACCTCAAAGGCAAAGTCCTACGACTCCTCCATGCCTTATACGGCCTAAAACAAGCAGGATTAGCTTGGTGGCACACTTTGGACAAATCCATGCAGGAACTAGGATTTACCCAGCTCAAGTCTGATGCCAGACTATTCATCTATCGCAAAGGAAATAACGTTATCCTAGCGATCATCTACATAGACGACGCCCTCTTCTGCAGACCGAACAAAGCCTTTGTAGATAAGGTTAAGGCCACGTTTATGAAGAAATGGGAATGTCGCGACTTAGGGGTTCCTACTGAATTCCTTCGTATGACTATACATCGAGAAGGTCGGAAACTTTTCCTTGACCAGCATGCTTATCTCGACAAGGTGATAGAGCGCTGCAGAATGCAAAACACTAAATCCGCGCCCACACCACTACCGCAGGGTTTTTACCCTACGAAGAACGAATCCCCTGTCGATCCTGAGTTGCGGACACGCTTCCAGACCATTATCGGGTTGTTATTATACCTTATGATCGGAACCCGACCAGACATTGCATACATGGTGACACAACTCGCTCGTATGTCTGCCAACCCATCAAGAGATCACCTTGAAAAGGCTCTCTATATCTGTCGCTATCTGATAGGCACCAGAGATTACTCTCTAGTCTATGACGGTGCTAGCGATAAAGGCATTTTTGCCTGTACAGATTCTGATTGGGGTTAGGATAAGATCACCTATCACTCGCAGACAGGATTTTTCCTGAAACTTGTGGACAGTGTTTTCCTTTGGAATTCACATCTTCAGAAAGTCATTGCTTTGTCATCCACAGAAGCCGAGTATATGGCACTGAGCGATTGTTCTCACCAGGTCATCTGGATCAAACAGATGATGGAAGAGTTAGGCTACCACTTGGGCCCTCTTCCTATCTGCGGTGACAATTAGGGTTCGCTTTTTATAGCACAAAACCCAGTGACTGAGAAGAGATCCAAGCACATCCCCATCCGGTATCACTTCATAAGAGACGCTGTGATGATGTGGAAATAGATCGAACTATACTATATCCCAGGGACTGACAACCCCGTGGATATGTTCACAAAGAACCTCAGGCATGTCCTGTTCGAGAAGTTTCGTTCCCAACTTGGATTAGTTTTTAGATAGAATACTTGCCACCAATCATTGGTTGTGTGGATGTCTTTTTCTTTTCTATCACAAATTCATACTGCTGCTTACAGTTCACTATGGTAAACTAAGCGAGGGGGAGTGTTGAAATGTAGCGTACATATATGGTAGCTTACATAATATCCTCCTGTAGTATATAAGACTCGACTGAGTCTGAATTTGAATAACACTCTTGAACCTGTACCACAATGATCTAAGAGTTACCGCTTCACCACCACCAGGTTAGTACCCTTCAGGTTACGCTCCTCTCAATAGGAGTGTCATTGGCCGTGGTGGTTTCAGTGTTTTGAACTTTCTGGGGACGAGGAGTCGAAGGTTGAAAGGTTCTTTGAGAATGACACTGAGTAGCATTGTGTCTGGGTTTCCTACAGCAGAAGCAAAGGCCATCTTTAAAGCATTTGGCGCGTTCTGCAGGGGTAAGTTTTCGCAGGGTTACTGCGTCAACATCCATGGCATCAGGGTCTCTAGTGGTACGAGAGTTTAGAAGCGAGGGGGTTCCGTGACAACTTCTTAGGGTAGTGATGCACATCTTCTGCGCATGGAAAACTTTGGTTTGTTCGATCCACTTGGGTAAAGTGGTGGGGATGGTGGCCATGGATAAAATCATGGTGGCAATCTGTTGATCAATGCCAAGGGAGAATTGGTCAATGAGTGTGATGGGGTCAGTGATTCCCGCTTTAGCAGCGAGGTTCTGGAAGTCAGTGATGTACTTCTGGAATCCGTCGTCCATATTTCCGTTAGGAAGTTTGAACGATTTCTGGACCAGCTTAGTGAGGTCATGTCAAGCAACTGCTTTGATATCAAAGGGGAAAAAGGTGGACTCGAAGTCCAGTACGAGTTTGTCAAAAGTTTTGTCAGAGGCAGGGGCATTGGCATTGGCCATTTTGTCATACCACATCTCTGAGAAAGAGACTCCTCGTCCCTTGCTCATCTTATTGAGAGTGGTCATGACCTGGGTTTCATCAGATGAATACAACCTGGAGTTGATGGTAAAGTATGCCTTCATGGCCTTGATCCATCTCATGGCGTCTGAGGGTTCCCCAGAGAAATCCATGGGGAGAGCAGCCTTGAGTTCAGAGGGGTTAGACATGGGTGCTGGGGTTATTCTGGGTGCAGGGGGTACAGTGGGTACGAAGGGCATCACAGCCTGGGAGGTTCTGGATACAGTGGTGTCAGAGTACAATGACTCGTCGTCGTTGTCAGAGTCCTGTGGTACTTGGTACCTTCGACGAGAAGGTCTGGATGTTGTGTTGACAACAGTGGATTGGTCCTTCTCCTAAATAGGAGGGACGGAGGGAGATTCTTGATCTTTTGTTACACGAAACGTATGCTATACGTTGAACGTACTCTGTTTGTCTTGAGGGAGGTACTCACAAAGAGACACAGCATCCTCGATAGAACAAAGCTATGACAAGAGTCAAGTCAAGGAGTCAAGGTCAAGGGTTCCTCTAGTCTAATGAGACTGAGGTCGAGGGAGACTTGAGAACATACAACAACGTTGTATTGCATAGATCAAGAATGAGGAGAGGAAGTACAGGCAGATCGGTATAAGTACTTAGTGAACTACTGTGGATGACTAATCCATAGAACATCATAGAAGCAATAGAACGACTGAGTCACGAATGAGTCATGATGGTTGTTAGGAAAATGTAAGCAGTGCGAGAGAACTGCTTAGAGGAGAAGGCTGTCCATAGAGATACAAACCGGGCATAAGTGCGTGTCCCCTACCGGCAATAGAGAAAAAGAACGGTGTGGGGAGTGCATTCAAGGTAATGCAATAACACTAAAGCCATCCGGGTTAAAGAGAAGGAGAAAGTCATCTCGACCTGGTGTTAGTATTCCAGGGAGGGCGAACATAGAGAAACGTGAGGAAATGAGGAAAACGGAGGTGCACATATATTGTATCATAACACATATGTTTGTCTTTCGCATCTGGTCATTTCACATTTTGGATTCTCATATCCACCATATCCACCAGAAGCAGATTAAAATGGATTGTTTCTCTCCTCCATGGTGTGTTGCAGCAAACCCTCCTACATTACTAGCTCTATGTACACACAGAACCCCTGGGGCAAACATACTTGCTCCCACCTACCTACTCATCACCCACACCACTCAACTGTTTTACAACAAGCACCCAAGTTTGATGGTACACCATCCTCACAACTGACAGTTGTAAAATGGGTTTTGGTGCTATGCTTTCCCAGCACCACACCACCACCCTCCCTAATGGAGAGACCATCACATCCATTCACCCAGTGGGCTTTGGCTCCAAGTGGACATCACCCACTGAGGAATGTTACAAACCATACATCCTGGAGTTTGCAGCATTGAAATTCAGATTTGATCATTTTAGCAACATAATATGGGGCTTCCCAGTCAAAATTGAAATGGATTGCATTGCACTACATGATATGATCAGTAATGTTACAACAGCCATGGGTAGTGACTGGTGTAGACTTGAGGGGCATAGCTCTGAGGGTCGAAGATTCAAGGGTTTGAGGAGAAGGTCCAACAACCGTGGACTGCTAGTGGTTCTAAGGGTTCAAGGGGACATCCACTCGATGAGAGCAATGGGGGAGCAAGCAAGAGAGCTACTATTGGGAGCCTAGTAGGGTACAAGGCAGGTATCAAGTAGGTCTAGCTTAAGGGTCAAGGGTGCCAGTGGCGGCTTAAGTACTACAGGAGAGAGTTTAGGGGAGGCATAAGGCATATCACTGAATAAGTGAAATGGAACTAGATAGAAGGTGATGGAAGGAAGCAATGATGAATCAAGTGGAACATGATGGAATGTGGTGGAAGGTGGGTGAGTCATTGTGAAGAAATGAGATAAGTCTGAATGGGGCTTAGCTAAGTTAAAAGAGAAAGAAAAGGGAAGAGATAGGGGTGAATCATAACATTACCTTCCAGTTATGGCAAAGCTACCAGATTTGCGTTTTCTTAAAAGTAAAAGTCTGGATTGACCGGTTCACCAGTCATGTTACTCATGGTGTCATTGTCAAAGCTGTCATAGTTGTTGTTGCTAAAGGAAGGAGACAGGGTGCGAGTGAGGGAAGACTCAGTGAACAATGATGGGGGAGGTGAGATAGGTCACGGCATATAGCGAGGTGATGACAAGGTTCCGGGGAGAGTGGACCATCCCGGGTCTGTGAGGGTGGATGCAGCATCATCAACATTAGGGTTGGTTGCAGTTGCAAGTGGGGGTGCCAGGTTAGAGGCCATGGTGGACCTGAGGGAGGTACTGCTAGAAGCAGCAGAAGTGGGTGTGCTGAGGGTTTTAGATGGGGAGCAGGGATGATGAGGGCAGTGCTGTTGGTTATGTCCAGGGGCGAACTTGTGACAATAGGGGCATTCATAGAGGTGGCAGTCTCATTTAATGTAGCTGAAACGGTGGCACAAGTAGCAGGCATTGCCATAGCAGGGGTGACTGGTGATGAGGACAGCATCTAGTTGGAGACGCATGCTGTCTGTGATGGCCTGTGCATGTTGTCTGATGTCAGAGATGGGGTATGGACTGAGGACTACGGGATGGATGGAACCACTGGAGGACAATGAAGAAGACTGTTGCAAAAGTGGTCTGGGAGGAGAAGGGGCAGAGGTGGCGGGATGCCAAGGATGAGGAGGAGCTGGGGTAGATATGTGGGTGGCGAGAGTGGGGGTATGTAGGCTGTTATGGAGGGCATCATGGATCTCTATAGATAAGTTGAGCATGCTGAGTTGCACAAGCATGGTCAAGAGATATTGGACGGTGTGTTCTGCATTGATGCAGGAGAGGCGAGTGGCAGCTGCGAGGTGGAAGTCCTCAGGAGAATCATTTGGGGTGACGGAGTACTTTATATACATATTGATGGAGAGAGATGGCAGAGTTTAGAGTGCAATATAGGAGGTCAAGGGGGGAGTTTACTTCTATTTGATTTTTGATGGATAGTGACAGACTTCAGTCTGTGAGGAGGAGCTCCAAGAGTTCAAGGTTGTCTGGGATAGGGATGAGTCTGTGAGTAGTGGCAGGGGGAATGGAGATGGAAGAAAGGCGGGTGTGAGCAGTGTTGATGGTGGAAGGGTAGGTCATTTTTGAGTCCTGGAGGGAAAGGCTTTTGGGTGAGAGCATTTATAAGCATGAAGGAGGGTCTTGGCATGTCCTAAATCAGATTCAGGGACCCAGGAATCTTCTTCAGCTGTGTATCCCTTCCATCGGATTAAGAAGGAGCAGTGGGAAGGGGGACCGCAGTGGCGTAGGAGCTTATCAATTTCAAATTCTTCTTCTCCATTGATAAGGTCAGGTGGAGGTTTCAGATGATTCAGGCTATGGATGGGGTTTTCGTGATAGGGTGATAAGAGAGAGGCATGGAACACAGGGTGGATCTTCCATGTCTGTGGGAGGCGGAGTTTGTAAGATAAGGGGGATAGGACATCAGTAATGGTAAAGGGTCCCTCTTGTTTTGGGGCAAATTTTGGAGATGAAAGGTCATGTTTCAGATTGCAGGCTTCTAGTCAAACCTTACTTCCTTTCAGGAATGGTTTGAACTTGGAATGGACATGAGAGGCCATTACTTGGCGAACAAGCTCATGGGCAGCAAGAGCTTCATCTTGGGTGGCGGATAGGGCCTTAAGACAGCTTTCCACTGCTGGGACTGAGGATTCAGGGAGGATAGAGGGAAGAGTGCAAGGTTCATATCCCATCATGAGGTAAAAAGGGGTCTTGCTGGTGACAGAGTGAGGGCAGTGATTGTGTGTGAATTTGGCGTGGGTAATGGAATCAGCCTAGGAGGCTGTGTGTGATCCGCAATAGATCCATAGGAACATTTCAACTTCCTGGTTGACATGTTCCATCTCTCCATCAGATTGGGGGTGATAGGTGGTGGATAAGGAGAGGTCATAATTGAGGAGGTGTCCAAGTTCTTTGGCAAAGGAGGAGGCGAACTAAGGGCCATGGTTGCTGATGATTTTGTCATAGAGACTGAATCTTTTGTATACTTTGTGAAAGAAAAGGAAGGCAATGCCTTCAGTGGTGATGGTTTTCTTGATGGGGCAAAGGATTACCCCCTTCGCAAGGCCATGGTCCACCACAACCAAGAGGGAATCGAAGCCAGAAGATTTGGGGAGATCCATGATGAGATTGCATGAGACCTGCTGGAAGGGATGAGAGGCGTGGGACTTGATTGGGGAGAGAGGGGGACATGTGGGGTGTGTGTTGACTTTATTGGCTTGGCAAACTGCACAGCCTTCAATGTATTTGCAGACGAAGTGGGTGAGACCAGGCCACCAATATTCGGTGGCAATGAGCTGATGGGTTTTGAAGAATCCTGGGTGGCCAGCAGTTTCATGGTCATGACAGCATCAGAGGATGTCCCAGCGGAGGTCATTGGAGGGGGGAACATAAACACAATCTTGGTAGGTGAGAATTCCATTGTGCAATTGCCAGTCCGCGAGGTGGAATCAGAAAGGTGGGGGAATGTCTTCATTGATGGCTTGGAGGGCAGTGATGAGGAAGGGGTTGTCTGTAGAATATTTCTGGATGTGATTATGCATGGCTGCATCTATGACATGGACAAAGAGGGATGGTGGGAGGAGAGTGGTCCCCTTGTTATCAAGATTAGACATTGGGAGGTGGTCAGGGCGGTGGGAGAGGGCATCAGGTCCAGCGAGGGAGATCCTGGGGACGTGGATCATTTTTAGATTGAAGTCGGAGAGGTCGAGTAGCCAGCGGGCTTGTCAATGGTTAAGGTTCTGGGGTTGTCAGAAATACGTTAGGTTCTTATGATCCATGAAAGTTTGAACAAGGAATGGGGAACTGTGGAGGTAATGCCGCCATGCTTTGAGGGCATGGATGACAGCAAGAAGTTCATGGTCATATATGTCATAGTTGCATTCAGCAGAGGAGAATGATTGGGAGAGGTATGAACATGGGTGCCATTCTTCATTAGAATTGGCTTGTAAGAGGATCCCTCCCAATGCAAATTTTGAGGCATTGGTGGCAATGGCAAAGGGGGCATTTGGGTCAGGAAGTTGAAGGACAGGTTGTGTAAGGAATGACTGTTTGAGTGCATCAAAGGTCTGTTGGCAGGCAGGAGACCAATCCCACTTTTGAGTAAGCTTGGTGAGGTTTTTTTTTTTTTTTTTTAAATCCTCATTTATTGTCTGTCGGGGTGAAGCCCCATGGTAGACAGTACATGCAGGTATGTAGGTAGATGTGTTCTATCATAAGTGTCGATGATATTTGCTTGAGGTCCCTAGATGGGGGAGCATTGGGATTTGCGTGGGATCTGGTGTGGCTGATTAGTTGTGGTTTATAGTAAGGTCGAGAGTAAGACAGAACAGGAGAAGAGAAGACGAGATGGGAAGGAAAGGAGAATGGAAAATGGAAATAAGATCGGGTTATCTAGCCATTGATCGCAAAGGTGTGAGTGTGTGTTGTAATGGTAGTTTATGGGCGTTCAGTTTGTGGACTATAATGAGGAAGAGAATGTGAAAGAAAAGGAATAAGAAGAGGAAAGAATATAGAAGTGCGAGGGCTTGGAGTTTTTGGGTTTGCAGGCATTCTTTGGGTCTTCTGTCCAGGCGGCAAGGCTGGCTATTAGGCTATTAGGCTAGGGTTGCGTCATTTGGTCTTATGGATTTTTGTCTCTGTCAGGAGGTGGGGTGAGGTCTCTGAATGTGGTTTGGAAATGTTTTGTGGCATGTATGTAGGCAAGGGTGTGTTTGATGCATTTTTTGTCTGATAGGAGTGCTGATATGTCGCACGCTTTTCGGTGGAGGTTGTTTCGGAGCATTGCTCAGTGGCTATTGTAGTGTGGGCACTTGAGCAGGAAGTGGAGGGTGGTTTCGTGGCAGTGGGGGCAGTGGGGGCAGCAGGGGGTGGTCGTTTTGGAAATGCAGAATAAATGTTTGTTAAGTGGGGCATGGCCTGTGTGTAGCTGGATAATGATGGCTGCATGTCTTTTCGGGAGTTCATTGACCAGTTGGAGGTATTTGGGTGAGGGTAGTGACTCGTCGATTTTATTGGTTTGTTGCACATGTGGTGATGACTGGTAGATTTGTCAGTGTAGGGTTTTTGTGCGGCTCGTGAAGGTTTGCTTTGTTGCTGATTTGCTCCTGGGTAGTTTGCGCGGAGTGTCTGCACGACGGAGGTGTTTTGGTAGGAGTAGCCCTGGTGACATTTTACCCTCTGCTATGCTTTTGGCTGCTTCGTCTGCTGCGTTGTTTCCAGGTACCCCGGAGTGGCTGGGTGTCCACCTCACGACTAGTTTCGTGGCCTCTATTGTTCAGAGAATGTCCTATAGGGTCTCGTGGAACATGTCCATTAAATATTGGCCTGAGCCTGTTTTGAATGCCTTTGTTGCTGTTATTGCTGCCTGGTTGTCAATCCCCAATGATACCTTTCTTACCCTCTGCTCCCCTCGTAGTAGTTCCGCTGCCAGAATCATCCCCACTAGCTCTCCCTCGTAGACAGTATGGTTTTTGCTAGGGCCAAGGTAGAATTTTAGGGTCTTCTTCATTTCTCCTCCTCATCGTAGTATTGCTGCCCCTCCAATGCCGTCCTGGTAACCTGACCCATCGGAGTACAAGCAAACGTCGTCACTTTCTTCGGCCTCCATGTCTTGGATTATGGTATCTATAGGGTCATCCTTTTCGTCTATCTGAACTTTTGGAGTCCATGCTGGGTGGTGGCGTGCTGGCTTTATGGTCTCTGTGGTTTTTGGGTTGATTCAGAACGTGTCGTAGAGCCAGTGTAGTGGGGACTTGTGTTGTTTTTGGTTGTTGTATGTGGTGATGGTGTGTTTGTATAGGGGGTGGGTTTCTGGTAAGGTGGTGAGGCGGTTGGCGGCTCTGTGGCAGTGCTTCCGAATGAGTAGCATGGTTGGAAGACAGTTGGCGTGTGCAAGCAGGGTGTCTGTGGCTGTGGTGCGCATGCCGCCAGTTATTAGTATGGCTGCCAGGTGTTGTACCTTGTCTATCTGTTTTCCGAATCCCATTGGGCCCCACCCCTTTTCCTTCTTTCCTCTCCCCCTTGTTAACGTGCCTGTGCCCCAGACGTCGATTGCAAATAGCATTTTGGGTATGGCGACAGCCTCGTATAGCCTTTTCATTACTCTCCCTCTGATTCCTTTTGTTGCCCTCGTCATCCTTCCACATGCTAGTACGTACTTCGTTCCTTTAGCTATGGCATAAGCAGCATGGTCTTTGAATCATAGTTCTTCATCTATAATTACTCCCAGAAATTTGTGGGACTTGACAGGCTCGATGTGGTGGCCTTGGATTATGATGGGGGGCCGAGGGACCGGAATTGACTTGCCCCTATGGGTAGGGTCCGGTTTCCTCCCACATGTGACACATAGAAGCGCTGTCTTGTCCAGTTCGAATTCTGCCTCCTGTTTCCATCCCCAGTCTAGTGCCCCCTTCTCTTTTTCCATTATGTTTTTTAGTTTTTCATTTGCCTCCTCCAAACTAACTCCCCTTGCTGTGAAAGTGGTATTGTCAATGAATCCCAGGCCAATGGTGTCCCTTCTGTCTTTTGCAAGGTTGATCAGTTCGGCGTTGTAGTAAAGGAATGCAATTGGAGAGATGGGACAGCCTTGGTCCAGGCCTGTCGGGATGGTGAAAGGATCTGAAATGAAGTTGTCAAAAGACAGGGAGGTTTTCCATCCCTCCAGTCGTTGCCTGTACCACTCCACATATTCAGATGGTATGCCTTTTTTCTGCATGGTGTGGAGGAGTTTGTCCACCACCACACTTGGAAATGCAGCTTTTACATCGAGGAATAATATGGATACATACTTTTCTTTTGGGTGGGCCCATGCGTCGAACGCAAACTTCATGAGTAGGTGGATTGAGTCTGTTGTTGTTCATCCTGGCCACCCCCTGAAATGGGTGGTGGGTAATAGGTTGTGCATCTCTGTGATGTAGGAGATGGTGTTAGCAACACATGCAGAGAGAATTTTTGCCATAGTGTCAAGTAATGCTATGGGGTGATATGCTTTTGCTAGTGTGTAGTCCGGGCGTCCTGGTTTTTTGAGGACTACTGTGGTGGACAGTTCCCAGGTCTCTGGATAGTGGCAGAGTTGGATGGACACTCTGAAGATTGGTCCTAGTTGTGGGGTGAGTAGGTCAGCGTTCTTAGTGAAGACAATGTTGGAAATGCCGTTTGGCCCTGGTGCCTTGTGTGGTGATAGGCAACCTATGGCTCGGGCTATCTGTTTGTTTGTGATGTTTCGGAATGTGCATGCGGGTTCTGCGTATTCCACTTCATGGTTGTCGGAAGTGGTGCTGGAGGGTGTTTTGAAGAAGGTTTGATAGAGGATGTTGCTCTTCTCTTCGTTGGTTTGGACGTCAGGGATGGGGCTGTCAGTGTTAGTGCATAGACTCAGAATTCTGGTTATGACGTGGTCTGCTGGTTTGTCCATCAGGTACTTGTGGACATTCCATATGTTACTGCCTTCAACACTGTTGAGATATTCCACCCAGTGCTCCTCTTTTGCTCTGTGGATGTTGGCAGACAACATGTTGTGGGCATTCTTCAATTCTGCATGTATTGGATGGGTGCGTTGTTGGCGTTTTTTGTATGCGACTTTGGCCAGGTGTTTCACCTGGGTGTTGTCCTCGTCAAGGTCAGTAGTCCACCAGCATTTTGAGAAGGGTGAAGGTTTGGAGGTCAGGACATTGGTGTCAATCGTTTCTTGGATGGCTTGTGCAAGGTGTGCCAGATGTTCCTCTAATTCTTCTTTCGTGTTGATGTTGTTGGGGGGTGGTCCAATAGGTTCTAGACGTTGTTGGAGTTGTTTCGAAATTTTTTCCCAGTCAACATTTCGGAAGTTGTGCTTTGGTGTAGGGTTGGTTTTCTCTGGGTCAAGCATGAGCATGGTGATGATGGGGTAGTGGTCAGTTTCAGTTGGTCGTAGCTCTGGTTTCACGTCGCAGATCATGATCACTTCTGCAAGGTGGGATGTGCAGAATACATTGTCGGGGCGAGTGTAGTTGCCAGTGTTGTTTGCTTCTAGGGTTGGTATGTCTCAGGGGAGAGCCATGGTGAGGTCATAAGATATCAGGAGGTCTAGCAGCGGTTGCACCTCCTGTAAGTGAGAGGGTGGGAAGAGGTGCTGGTTTCGTGGTTCTTCCCAGAGTGGGTGATGGTGGTTGAAGTCGCCCATTAGCAGCATTCCATTGGGGGCGTTATTGGCAACATTTGCATTTTGCTCTGAGAAGTGGTGGTTGAGAAGGTGGATGGTGTTGTTGTGGTTGCTGTTGTTGTATATGTTGTATATTTGGACTCGGCCGAAATCTCTGCTGAGCTCGATGGCGGTGATGTCCGGGCTTTGGACAGGGATAATCCTCCATTTGTCTTTTGTGAGTGTTTTGTTGATGAGTATGATTGATCGCATTCTTGTGGTGCATTCTGAGTTGTGAGTGGTGGGGTAAATTACGTTCCAGTGGGGGTTTGTGATAGTGAGGTTTACTGTATTTATTGCAGGTTCTTGAATTAAGGCGAGGTTGTACTCGGTGGGGTCTAGGTTTCGTAGCATATGTTGTTGGGCATTTCACGATTTGTTGAGGTTCTGTTGCCAGATACACAATCTGTTGTTTGGTTGTGTTTGGTTTCGTTGTATGTTCATTGGTCAAAGTCATAGTATAGGTCCTGGCTCTCTTCATGGTTGGGCATGTCGTCATTGGTTTCCGAGAGGTTAGAGGTCACTCTCCAAGGTGGGGCATGGGCGCTTGGTTGGGGCCGGGGTCTGTCCTGGCTGGTTGGCTGGAGGTAGTTGTCAAGACGTGATTGGTGGTGTGGTCGCCAACTGCTGTCTGTGGTTCTGACTGGAGGGTTGCCATTTTTCCACAGTCTCAACTGGGTCCTCCTTTGTTGAGATCCTCGGGGGTCGGTGGGGCGTCTTGGTGCTGCATGCTGCTGGTCTCGATAGTGAGGGTTTGGGGTGGGTGTGCAGGTGGCACGGTCGGTGCTTGGGGCGGTGGGCGTTGTGCATGCATTTGTGGATGACTCGTGCATTGTTTCCCAAGTGGATGGGTCATTTGGTGTGGGGTAGTACTTGTACTGTGCTTCCTTGTTCTTGGCCCATTGCTTGTTCCTCGCCTTGGTGAAAGATTTGCAGTTTCTGCTCCAGGCAGCATGTCCATGCTCGTGGCAATTGATGCAGTAGTGGTTGTTAGGTTTGATTAGCATGCAGCTGGTGGTATCATGGTTTTCACCACAGGTACCACATGTGTCATGTTCGGCTGGGCAGTCCTTTGCCATGTGTGAGTGGTCAAGCGACTGGCACTTGTAGCATCTGCTCGGCTCCGGGAGCTGTTTGTGGGCGGATATCTTTTTCCCTTCGACTACTATTCCTCGTCTGATGGCCAGGTTTGCGCTCTTCCTTGATTTGAAGGCAGCTATGGCGTGTGCCACTTTCTGCGTCGGGGTTCGGTAGGCAGGAGGCTTAATCCACTTCACTGATCATAGTGAGTTTGGTGGCAGGTCTGAGTTGCGTTCGATATTTCTGAGCGATTCTGGGTTCTCATTGTCGAGGGTGATTGGTGCGAATTCTATGATCGTGCTGTACATTTTCAGGATAATTTCGGCTTCCTCCCCAAGGTTTTCCATGAAAGCGTCCTGGCTGTCCGGTTGCTTTAGCCATTCTGCATTTCGCTGGGAGTTGATTTCTAGGCTGATCTTGCGGCCTCTCAGTTTTCGGGTGCTGACAAATTTGAAGTTCTCTGGGGGTTCGCAATCCATGTTCATCATTAATTGGATGGCCAGGTTTGCCTTTAGGATGATAGTCCTTTCCTTGAGCTTGTGGAGTGAGTTGGATGGGCTCTTGATGGTGATTTGTCAGGTTTGCGCCTTGCTTTGGGCTAGGATATCTGCATGTTGGGTCGGTGAGCTCCCATGGAGGACTGTTGCATAAGACGGGGCACCATTGTGGTGAAGATGTGGGGCGGTCGTGGGTGAAGTCAGTTCAGTTGTCTTGCGTAGTGCGTCACAAGCCTGGTCTGATGACTTATCGAGGGCGTTTATCGATTTGTTGATGGACTCCACAGCCCGGTCTAGTTTATCCAGAAAACGCAATTCAAGTTCCTGGGGTCCCTGGGAAGATGGGGAGGGGGAAGAACGCTGGGGGTGTATTTGATCAGCTAGATGGTCTAGGCTGGTGAAAATGGCCCAGAGTATCTCCGCATTGGTGACCGTCATCGATGGGGCATTGACTATGAATTCGAGCAGTGCAGAGGTGATGTCCGGGAGGGTGAGGCCGTTCTGCGGAATCTTGAGTCCATACTTGTTGAGGAGTTGATGGGCGGATGGCAGGTCTTTCGTTTGTTGGTTGGTGTCGAGATTTGACAGGATCTCATTTTTGGGTCTATTGGAGAAGATGTATCTGTAGTCTCCTTTTGTTTTAGATGTCCTATTACGGAGTTGAGATCCGGTTGGTGCGCATGACATTTCGGGGCTTGTTGGGGGTTTGTTGGGTTGTTCATGGGATCTGGTGGGGTCTATTGGTTTTGTTGCTTTCTTTCTTGGGTTGGGCGTGTCCTGGGTGGTTCACCTTGGACCTTTTCGATGTTTTTCTGGTCAGGGTCCTGGGGGTGCCATGGGTGGTGGTAGTGGTTGCCAAGAAAGGAAGCTCTTGGTGAGGTTGATGAGGGGTCATGCAATGGTAGAGTAATCCTGGAGAAATCGGCAGTAGAAGTTGGCAAATCCAAGGAATGAGTGGACTTGTTTTACAGTGGTAGGGATGAGCCAGGTGGTGATGCCATCAAGTTTAACAGGGTCCATGGCAAGGGTGCCTGGCTTTACGATCATCCCAAGGTATTCTACTTCAGGGGTGGCGAACTTGCATTTTTCAAGATGAAGATGAAGGTCAAGTTCCTTCATACATTCTAGAACACATCTGGTTTATTCAGTGTGGGTGGTGTCATCGGGGGACATGATGAGCAAGTCGTCCATGTAGATCACAAGCCATCCTTCTGTGATCATATCGTGGAAGGAGTCATTCATGAAACATTGGAAGGTGGCGGGGGAATTGGTCATTCCAAAGAACATGACCATGGGTTCGAAGAGTCCTTTATGAGTGAGGAAGACACCCTTCCATTGGTGACCATCCTTGATATGAATGTTGTTATATCCCCATCGTACGTTGAACTTGGTGAAGACCTTAGCGTCCTTCAGTTTGTCAATGAGGTTGCCAATGAGGGGGAGCAGGTAGGCATTGCATTCTGTGTGCTCATTGAGATGTCAGTAATCTTGGCATGGGCGGAGTTTTCTGTCTTTCTTTTTGACAAAGAAGAAAGGAGCAGCTTGGGGGGATTTCAAGGGGCGGATCTTTCCTGTGGCTAGGTTTTCTTCCAGGAATTTCTCAGTTGCTTCTTTTTCATTGGGGGAAAGGGGATAGAGCTTTCCAATTTTTGGGGTGAAAGACTCTTTAAGGTTGATTTCGTGGTCATAGGGTCTAGATGGGGGAAGCTGTCTGGTGGATGGCTTGTCAAAGACGGAGGTGAAGTCAGCGTATTCAGGGGGAAGAGTTGCCTTGGGCTTGGCGGCTTCAGCAGCCATAGTGAGTTCAGTGGTGTGGGTTAACTTTGCAATGGTGGAGGTGGGGATGATGTGTCCATTGCATCTGATGAATCTGCTGATGGTTTTCGCTCCAGCATTGATTATGCGGTGGAGGGCATAGTTCTGGGTGGCGTGGTGGTTCCACTGTTGTTCCAATTCAACTCCAAGGAATTTGTAGAGTTCTCGGTTGGTTTCTGGGGTGACATGTACATGACGAGGGGGAGGTGAGGGTCTAATGAACTTTCATTTGTATCATTTGTTGTTGGATGCGTAGAGGGAGTATAGCGCTTTAGATTTGTTGATGGATTCGGAGAGGGAGATGGTCCTTTGGGATCAGTCGATGTTGGGATTGGCTTTGTGGAGCCAAGGGAGGCCAAGGATGAGGTTCTCCTTGCCACAATTCATGACATAGAAGGTAATTCGTTGAGCGATTCCTTTGATGTTGAGGAAGAGGTCGGTGGTGAATGTTAAGTCTGGTTCTTCCAGACGAGTCTGACGAAGTCCGGAGGTGCACGAGCACAAGGGGTCAGAGGTTGGGGTCGGAGGTAGATGGAGGGATGAGGTCGTTGGTGCAGGACTTATGTGTTGTGCCCTTGCCAGTTCCCTAAGGACCTCGTATTTCAGAGGAGAACGAGAGTAAGGATTGAGAGTGACTCGAAGGAAGTGATTAAGTTGATATTCAAACTAAGGTACTAGAGACAAAGTATGGAGATTTATATATGGAGGACTCAGGTCTGAATGACTAACTACACGGAAGTTGGAAGTAAATATCCCTGCATTGTGATGGAGGTAAGTATGCCCAGAGCTGTGCTACTAAGTGAGACACAGATTTGAAGTTTGTTAGCAATCATGAGTGTCATGCGAAATGAATAATAGGAACAGAGTTAATCATCAGAGGAAAGTGGAGAACAAGTCCGGAAAGCAAGAAAGGAGAAAAGGTCAGAATAGGCTCAGAGTTGATTTGGAAGCCTGGAGTTGGACTTAACAAAAATCTGGGATATGACAGTATCCCCCTCTTAGGCCTGAACCCCTGAAGGCCATAGAGTGATGATGTGACGAGAGTGGGGGTTTGCTTTGGTGTCTGGATTGTGGACATACAGAGTTTGAAGTGTTGGAGTCTGAATCGTTTAGCAACGTGGTATAAATTTGGGCTTTC